>ML682098.1:2593003-2608582 GCA_007922195.1 Podocnemis expansa
TCTTTCTTTCTTTCTTTCTTTCTTTCTTTCTTTCTTTCTTTCTTTCTTTTCTATGTGCTGTTTCCCAGTTTTTAATCTTAACAACTGCTTTGATTTGCTGTTAAAGTGTGATCTGATCCTATGTCTTACACCCCCCTACATTTATTTCCACCCATTCTATAAGTTCCCTCATCTTCAAACCATCTGATGAAGTGGGATTTTCTCCCATGAAAGCTCATGCAATAAATAAATTTGTTAGTCTTAAAAAGTGCCACAGGACTCCTTGTTTGTTTTACAACAATATCGGGGGGGGTCACACTGGAGAAGGGGGGAGAGTTGGGCTGGAGAAGGGGAGAGAGGCAGGGTTGCAACGGTGAAGGGTAGACATGCAGGGTTGTGCTGAGAAGGGGAGGCACACGGGGTTGGGCTGAGAGGGGGAAAGATGCGGGATTGGGCTGAGAAGGGGAGAGATGAGTGGTCGGGCTGAGATGAGGAGGGACACTGGATCCAGTCAGGGGAAGGTGACATGGGCTGTAGTGTGAGGATACAGGGCTGTGGGGCGGGGGTTAAGATATTGGGGGGGGGGTTGATGTGTTGCACATGGCTGGGAACACTTCCAACTGTGTTGTGCCTTCTCTCCAGCCCCCAGCCCCATGTTCCACATAAGTATGAGGCCAATTAAGTTGACTTAAGCCAACTCCTAGGCTACATTGGCTTAAGTCAACTTAGCAAAGTTGACTTAACTGCTAAGTCGACTTTACAAGTGAGAGTTATTAAGTCAACTTAAGCAAATGCTTAAGTCAACTTAATATGTTCTCAGTGTGGCCAAGGCTTTGTTTAAGTCAGCTTAAGGGGCTTTAAGTCGACTTAAACCCATAGTGTACACCTACCCTGTAGGCCTCTGTCCTGCTTTCTCCTACTCCCCACTCCCCAGCAGCAGCAGCTGCAGCAGCAGTCCACAGGCAGTGTCTGTGGGCTTGCTTCCCTGCTACTGGGGCTGCCCAGCATGTGAGATGTGCATAACGGATGCTCCAAGACTCTCTCCTTGCAACCACTTCAGGAGTGGAAGGGCTGGAGGAGGCCATGGCTGCCTGTTTGCTGGAACAGCCTGTGCACTAATGGGCAGGCTTAGGGTGGCCCAGAGGAGAAGGGCTTGGCTGGGTCTCGGAGGCATTGTCCTCACCCCTTGGTACCTGGCGTGGCTGGCACTGTGGTGCAGTTTTGGCTGGTGCCTCTAGGGCTGAGGCTGGATTTTTGTGGGAGGGCCCCTCTTAATGCAGGGCCCTAGGCTGCAGCCCCTAAAGCCCCTTCATTAATCCACCCTGCCTGACTGCCCCACAGGCTCCTGGAAGCTGACCCCCCCCCCCACTCCCCAACCCACTCCAGGAGCCACTGGAAGCCCCCCAGACCTTCCCACTGTAAGAAAGCAGAGTCCAGCTGCCTCAGCTTCCCCACCCAGTCCCTACTGGAGCCAGGCATCCTTCTCAGTTTGACGGCTCAGCTGCGAAACTGACAAGGCTTCCCTAGCTCCTAGTGGAAAGGGCAGAGCAAAGCTACTTGGGGCGTATTCCCTCCCTGTTCCCTGCCAGGAGCCAGAGGAAGCTCAGTGTCTACACTGAGGCCTGGTCTTCTACACTAGACTATTTGGGCTACCAAAGTCAGCTTTATTCAAAAAACCAGTGCTGGTGTGCACACATGCGTACGCACGCACACACACACACAGCCCCCTGATAAACTGCTTTTTTGACAAAAATAAAAAGCCTTGCTTTTGGGCGTAACCTTATTCCTGTTATGCAATTCTTTATTACTATTTCCTCTTCATAGTATAAACTATATAAGAGGTTTTTAAATGCTGTCTATTTTTACCTTACCAAGCTGTGATTGCCTACTATTTTTTCAAATGAAATAATGCAAAAGAACGGCATATTTGTAACATGCATGTAACTATTTCATTAGTGTATAAAAATTATAACTATTGGAGAATTAATAACATTCTGACTTGATGAAAATGTGAATAACAGTAGACTTGTGCCATACCATTACCACTGTAAACTACCAAGCAATTAAAGATTCTTTCACATGCTGGTACACATTTTCTGTGTTGGTATTGGTCTAATATGGCGATTGCTAACTACAAAGCCCGTAAAGAAGGGACTATTTCTGAAGATATTTAAAACAAATCAAACCACTTATCTAGCTATCCTGTACAAGGAGTTACCCAGGTGACCCGTGGGGGAAAAAAACACCCTGGCCATAGGCAATTAAAGATGGCATTATTGAACTTCTCCTGCCCAAAGTGAACAAATTAAACTACTTTTAAAGCCAATCCCAGATTCTGGAGGCAGCCTGAGCCACGCTTTTCCAGTGTCCAAGCCTAGCAATCCTGGGCATCCACCTAGAGCTCCCTGTATATTAGGGACGTATACCAATAAACATTCTACATGTATGTGAACTAGTCCCTCCTCCTCATGATCTGTGGCGGTGCCCTCCCAAATACTTCCACCATGTGGGGGGCAGATAGTCTTTCTCAGACCCTTCTGTGTAGGCAGCATGAGGAAATCTCAAAGGGCTGCCCTCCAGCATAGTGGTGGAATGTACTTGTGCTCAGGGTTGCTGCTCTGGAAGGGGTAAGGTCGTTCTCACTGTCTTTGAGCTGCCCTTCATTAATTCCTGCCAGCAACCCATGCCTCAGAGTGCCTACTCCTCAGAGCCTCTCCCAGCCAAGTCCTGCCTTCTCCGCCTTCATTGACTTGCTGAATAGTGATGTGGATTCTCAAGCCATTGCCCACCAGGTATGCCCTCTGATCTACGCCCTCTGTATTGACTTTCTTCACTCTGACACCCCCTCATTTGGCTAGCTCCTTCCTTGGATTGGCTCTGACTCTCAAGGCCACACCCTATCCCAGCCTGTTCCTTAGTTCTTTTACAGACTGGTCACAGCGCAGCCTGTGGCCCTTCCATTGGCTTCTTGCAGTTACTTGGGCTGGACTCATCACCCATCATCCCTCTACCAGAGAGACCATTGAGAGTCCCCAGCTACACACCCCCACTCTTTTTCTGTGTGTGCTGGCCCCTCACGTCACCTTGACCCACCGCACTTGTATTTCAGCCAGATCCCAACCTAGGGCCTCCTTGCTTGCCTAAGCCCCCCAGTACCTTCTGACCACAGCACCCTAGGAGATTGCCTAGGTCATGCACCCCCTAAGGCCCCAGTCAATAGGCATTAAGTTCAGTTATCTCTCATTCTCAAACCTTGACTATGCTGCTGATGTTGTTTGTTTAGTACAAAGTACCAACAGGTTTACCAAGGATCTCCAGCAAATGGAGGAGGGGTTGGCCTCCATGTTTTATGGTCAAAGACAAAGCTGCAAAACCAAGGAAACTGTCTAAGTAGTTTCCAGATTTTACTATTTGGGTTCTATACTCACCAGTTCCTCCAGTTCTCACACAGGGGGTCTTCACTGGATTGGCATTGCAGCATCTGCCATGGGTCATTTGCAGTGAATATGGAATCAACATCACAAAGTTCAGGATCTATTTGAGCTGTATCCTGTTTGTACTGCTAAAGACTGGTGAAACATGGACACTGTGCCATTCAGAGCATCTTACTACACAGAATGGCAACATATTGGGCATAAAGTGGAATGTCTTTATTCATAATACAAACATTTATGGTTGTTTTGGTCGACAGACTACTGGATCTATTACCCATAGACATCATCTTACCCTTTTCAGACATGTTGCTAGAATGCCATAAGACATTCCAGAAAATGCTGTTCTCCCAGGGGCTTGTAATATACAGGATGAAATTCCATGAACTGAGGGGTGGAAGCAGGCAAGAAACAGCCCCTCTGTAATAGCCCTTGGGGAGGAAGGGGTTAACATTCTGGTCAGTGAGTCTCAGGACAGCCAATAGGAATGAAGTGCAGGTTTTTGAATTGTAACAGCAGCCTGGCCTGGGCCTGTTTTGATGCAGCAGAGCTCCTGGAAGGATCAGGAGGAGGCCAGAGGGGCCTGAGGAAGAATCCGGCAACATCCTTACCAGAGATAAGTTAAGTTTGGTACTGACCAGGCGTGAGTAGAACAGGGAATGTTTATTTAGATGCGGTCAGGGTATTTTCTTTGTTTTTGGCTTGTTTTTTGGATTTCTCTGTGCTGAGCACATGTATCCCCTCCCACTACCCTGTAACTACCTAAGTTAATTCCCAGAGAAGCAACTCTCTGTGTTTATTATCTGTTCTTTTTGATTAAAGATTTTACTTTTGAAGTAAGTTCTGGTTCTGTTCCTGGAAAGACAAGAGGTTTGTGTGCACGTGCCTTAGACTGCACAGGCAGCTACTACAGGGAACCCTGTTCCAGTTCCAGCTCATATTGCAGCTGGGGCCCAGTCACTTTCCTGAGAGAGGAATAAACAGGATTGCAAGTACCTCACAGGGAGGAATTCCCAAGTGCGCCTTCCTGGGTCTCAAGAGGTTTTTTGCATTTGGGTGGTGGCAGCGATACCACTCCAAGGCCAGGAATTGGAGGCCTTGGAGACTTTTAAGGCCAGGCTTTAAGGCCAGTGGCTTTTAAGGCCTGTTGCAGGCCCCCACCTTCTGCACTCAGAGTGTCAGAGTGGGGAAAAAGCCTTGACATCCTCTATTACCTGAGTACCTCTATGTCTGTTCTGATGTTGGACTCCTGGTCTGTCAAGCCCTTGCAGCTGCAGAGGAATGGATTAAATGACAAGCAATTGCTATGGCCAACTATTCAGCTAAGCATTGAAGAAGCAGGTCCCCCAAGTGAGTTATGCTGGCATGTCAGTCATGAAACCTGCAACCAGTGATAGGCATATATGATGAAACTGCAAATGGGTGATAAATCTCTGAGACTGCCTCACCATCCAGTCTGCTTTTAGGGAATCCCCACCCAAGTGAGAAGGTTCTGCTGTCTCTACTTTGAGGATTTACTTATGCAAAATTGTTTAATCATCACGCAATATGAATAAGTAGAAGTAATAACAACCACTTACATAGTCCTTTATAGTTACAAAGCACAGCATAAAATTAATCAATTAGCTTTTCAGAGGTTAGAATTTATCTAACCCAAAAGCTCTTTGCCTTGAACTCATAACCTGATGTAGACCTGTGCCGAGCCAGGAGATGAGAGGTGCTGAACAACGGCAGTCCCCTCAGCCTAGCCCCTGTACAAGCTGAGGTCCTGAGCAAGCAAGCTCACATAGGCACACATTTTGACATTTTCCAAGCATGATAGAGGAGCTGAGCCGGTAATCTCCCCAGATCCTGGCTATGAACCCAGCCAGGATCTGGGGAGGTTACAGCCCGATGTAAGCAAGGTCCAGAGGTACCAGCTAAGACAGGGGCACCCAATTTGCATGGCCTTTGTATTTACATGAGTACAGTTAGGTACTTAGCACATTTTCACTGCACAGCGCTGTAACTATGGCAGGGCAAATGGGGCAAAGCTCCAGGCAGAAAATTTTAAAGGGCAACTACCAGCCCCTGCCTGGTCTGAAAGAGGAATGTGCCTTAGGTACATTCCTCCTGGAGTCAGGCAGGGGCTGGGGGAGTTTCTCCTGCCCTGCCCTGCCCTGCCCCAAATGTCCCCGGCTGCTGTCACCTGGCAGCTGGTAAGGCACCTCCCCACCAGGTCTGTAGCCACTCTTGCCCAGCAGCTGGGGAAGCACCTGCCACTGGGTCTCCAAATGCTCTCACCCAGCAGTAGGGGAGGCACCCCCCCCCATTGGGATAGATCAGGCCCCGCCTCAGATCAGGGCTGGGGAGAGGAGCACCTTTCCAGCTTACTGCCCTGGGTGCTGGAAGCCGTAGTTACAGCTCTGTCACTGCATATGGATGAATGCGCCCAGGTTCTGGACATAAAAGGCTGATTTGAATCCTCCAGATCTGATATTTTAACTGAAAGGGTATAGCAGGGTGAGGTGGTTGCCCTCCAAGCAGGGCACTGGAGGGCTCCCGCACTCCCCCTGCTGGACAGAAGACTCACCTGCCCGGGACCAAGGGAACAGAAGGGCGGAGCCAAAGGGAGAGGGGACAGTACAAAAAGCCAGACAGGAAATCCACTGGGGAATCCTGGGGGAACCTCCCTGGAGATGGATGGACTGGCCACGAGATCTCCCACCATTGGAAGGCCCTAACTCTCCTCCAGGGGTGGTAGATGAGCCCCGGGGCAACCAGGAGGAAGGTCCTTATCTGTATTTCTCTCCAGGGGAGGACCTGGAGGAGAGGAGCTACCAATGGTGGAGGAGCTTGAGGACTGGAGAGAGGGGCCTGCTGCGGATGACCCCTGTGATTTGGGGGAGCTGCCCTCCACTTTAGACCCAGAGGGCCTGAGAGGCTGCTGGACCTGCTGCCAATGGACTGTGAAGGACTCACTGGGACCCCTCTGGCAGTATACCTGGACATTTATGAGGAAGACCTTGGCGCCCAGGTAGCTGGGTGGAGGTTAGGGAGGAAGTAGGCCAGTGGGTGAGGGCCTGGTTGAGTTGCAGTCAGTGTGTTTCAGCTGGGAGACCGCTCTGCCACCGAACAGGGGCTTGGACAGGGAAGCAATGGTGTGGACAGGCCTGCATCCCCCTCCTTCCCCTCTTCGGTTCCTGAGAGCTGATCCATTCTGCCTTGATTTGAGACTACTGATGCTGGGGGTTTGCCTCACCCTGCATGAGGACTGGAAGGCTGCTGACTCTCCGTGCATGTCCACTCTGCTTGAGGACCAGAATTACAGACCATGGTCATCAACCCTACTACAAGGGGGAAATGAAATATTGTCTTTTCATGATATGCTACCTTTTGATTGTATAAACTGTATTAGCCAGCCCTGGTGGAAAAGTCACCATTGAGCAACACAGAACTTGGAAGAGTGAACAACCCCATTTTTCAGCCTTATAGGAGGAAGGAAGAAGGGGTTATCAGCTTTTTTGCAGAGCTGAGCCTTAGGCAATGCCTAATTCCTCTCCCATTATTAAAACATAGGCTTAATGAATCCTTGTGGAATCCTTTTCTTTTCAGTATGGGGTAATGGAGAAGTGAAGGACATGCTTTATGTGCACTGGGCTGGCGTGAGCTCTGTTTTTTGGGTTTTGGGGAAATCCTGCCCTGTTCTGCATCTCCAAACCTGAGCTTGTTTTGATCTTGCTTCTATGTAAAACAAACAAGGAGTACTGCGGCTCTTAAAAGACTAAGAAATTTATTTATTGCACCAGCTTCCATGGGAGAACATCCCGCTTTATAAGATGCTTTGAAGATGGGGGAACTTACAGAATGGGAGGAAATAAATTCAGGGAAGTGTAAGTTATGAGATCAGGTCACACTGTAAGAGCAAATCAAAGCACTTGTTCCCTCAGTGTTTGACTCTTTATAACTACTTTGATTTGCTGTTACAGTGTAATTTGATCTCATGACTTACCCTTCCCTGCATTTATTTCCTCCCATTCTGTAAGTTACCCCATCTTCAAAGCATCTGACAGAGTGGGATTTTTCTCCTATGAAAGCTCATGCGATAAATAAATTTGTTAGTCTTTAAGTGCCACAGACACTTTGTTTGTTTTACTGAACTGTACTAACATGGGTGCCCCTTTGGAACTTGGCAACATGCCTCTATGTAATCTCTCTATGTCACTATTAAAAGGTTTATGTATTACACTCAAACTCTTACTCTTTATGTACTACCCTCAGACAGACACTCAGCATTGCCTGTCTAGGACACCCAGGATTTCCCAGGAGATTGGGCGAGGGTTAGAGCCGGTTGGTGTAGCATCGTTTGGAAGCCCCTAGATATAGAACCTGATCCTTTGCTGCTTCCATCCTGGCCTGGCAGAAGGTTACACCAGGACAACAGAGGTGCAGATCCAGAGGCCTCACCAAATCCTGGATGGTGTAGGTCCCTTACTGAATGGGGCAGGCATCCTCGTGACAGAGGATGAGGAAAAAGCTGAAGTGCTCAATGCTTTTTTTACTTCAGTTTTCACAAGCAGGGTCAGCTCCCAGCCCACTACACTAGGTACGGTAGACTGGGGAGAAGAAGAGATGCC
This sequence comes from Podocnemis expansa, assembly GCA_007922195.1. Classification (NCBI taxonomy): domain Eukaryota; kingdom Metazoa; phylum Chordata; order Testudines; family Podocnemididae; genus Podocnemis; species Podocnemis expansa. The sequence continues at coordinate 2,601,030 of ML682098.1, forward strand.
CTTGGTGACAGAAGGTCAGGTTAGGGACTACTTAAAGAAACTAGATGTGCACAAGTCCATGGGGCCGGATGAACTGCATCTGAGGGTGCTGAGGGAGCTGGCTGATGAGATAGCAGTACCGTTGGCCATTATCTTTGAAAACTCATGGCGAACAGGGGAGGTGCCAGAGGACTGGAAAAAAGCAAATATAGTACCTATCTTCAAGAAAGGCAAAAAGGAGGATCCAGGAAATTACAGACCTGTCAGCCTCACCTCAATCCCTGGAAAAATCATGGAGCAGCTTCTCAAAGAATCCATCCTGAAACACTTGGAGGAAAATAGAGTAATCAGGAACAGTCAGCATGGATTCACCAAGGGTAAATCATGCCTGACCAACCTCATCGCCTTCTATGATGAGATGACTGGATTTGTGGATGCGGGAAGAGCCGTTGATGTGATATACCTTGACTTTAGCAAGGCTTTTGATACAGTTTCCCACAGCATTCTCATTGGGAAGTATGGGTTAGATGCGTGGACTGTAAGGTGGATAGAAAACTGGCTAGATCAACGGTTTCAGCGTGTAGGAATCAATGGCTCCATGTCAAGTTGGCAAGCAGTAATGAGTGGCATGCCCCAGGGGTCGGTCCTGGGGCCAGTTCTGTTCAATGTTTTCATTAATGATCTGGATGATGGGATAGATTGCACACTTAGTAAGTTTGCAGATGATACCAAACTGGGGGGAACGGTAGACACCCTAGAGGGCAGGGACAGGATTCAGGGAGACCTAGACAAATTGGAGCAGTGGGCCAAGAGGAATCTCATGAGGTTCAACAAGGACAAGTGTAAAATCCTGCACTTGGGACGAAAAAACCCCATGTACTGCTACAGGCTGGGGAGTGATCAGCTAAATAGCAGCACTGGAGAAAAGGACCTGGGAGTCATGGTGGATGGGAAGCTGGATATGAGTCAGCAGTGTGCGCTTGCTGCCAGAAAGGCCAATGGCATACTGGGCTGCATCTGAAGAAGTGTTGCCAGCAGATCGAGGGATGTGATCATTCCCTATTCTGCACTAGTGAGGCCACATCTGGAATACTGTGTCCAGTTTTGGGCTCCCCACTACAAAAAGGACATGGACAAATTAGAGAGAGTCCAGAGGAGGGCAACAAAAATGATCAAAGGGCTGGAGCACAAGCCCTATGAAGAAAGACTGAAGGAACTAGGCTTATTTAGCCTGCAGAAGAGAAGATTGAGGGGGGATTTGATAGCAACCTTCAGCTACTTGAAGGGTTGCTCCAAGGAGGATGGAGCTCGACTGTTCTTGGTAGTAACAGAGGGCAGAACGAGAAGCAATGGTTTCAAGTTACAGCTGGGGCGGTCCAGGCTGGATATTAGGAGAAACTTCCTTACTAGGCAAGTGGTGAAGCATTGGAATCAGCTGCCTAGGGAGGGGGTTGGACTAGATGACCCCGTGGGGTCCCTTCCAACCCTATGATTCTATGACTGGGACTCAGACTAAAGGTCTGTCTTTAATAGCAAGAGCCTGGACTAGAACCCAATCCTGAGTGTTCACGCTGCAAGCAATTAAACAGCCCCGTAAGCCCAGGCAGCTGACACAGACCAACTGTGGGATTTTAAGTAGAGTGCAAATATACCCAGCAAGTTGGAGCGGTTGTGCCAATCACCTTTCACACTGCTCAGCTTTGCTGTCAGGTGAGCATGTTGAGTTACTGCCCACACTAATTATGTCTCTAGAACTTTAGCTCATCCAGGCAGAGGAGCTGAGCAGGAATGTCAACTGCCAGCTGGGAAGAGTCTAGATTCCAGTATGTAAGCTGTCAATTTTTTAGACTAAAATACCTTGTTACTATTTCACAAACCAATCTGTGCTCATTCTCAAATGTCAGGTCATGTGAGTCGTCTGCATCAAACATCTGGCAAAGGAGCTGCTCTTTGGGCCGATGTGTTCTCACTGCAGATGTTTCTGGTGCAGAGTTGTGTTACTTCAGGAGATCTTAATAATACTGACAGCCAAGTTCCTCCATTGAAGTCACTGGAATTACCCTAGGGATGAATTAGACTCATAGTGCTCACCATAACACTTTACAAGACTGATTATTAATCATTGATCATTAATTAATTTTCTACAAAAAAAACCAATTTATTGATCACCAGTAACTGATACAAATTGGAACTGTGGACAGGCTCTCTCGAGTTTGGATTAATTTAATAATAATTAGCCTCAGATAAACTGGCTTTGACTGAATTTATTGCTTAAAAGTAAAGATAGCACATGCATAGAGAGGTCTAAGTTACCAACAGCTGTGAAAGACCTTTATTTGTAGCCTGTGTCCAGCCTTACTTCCCCTCTGATTTAGTGTCAGCTATACCTCATTGTGATTGTTTGCCATTTCCTCTTTTTGGCACACATTTTCCCTTATCTTAGCCTATTTCTGAAGTTTCCTACTCTGTTGCAATTTGTTTCGTATTTTGAGCTAGTACATTGGTAAAATATCTTCTATAACAATTTTCAGACTATGCTAAAGGCACCAGCTCGGTAAAATTCCACCCTTTCAAATCTCGTATAAAGAACAATGGGAATCCAACTCCTAAGCAAGCTCTAAAACCTTTTGTGACTAATCTCAATTGTCAATAGCAGATACAACTAAATAATCCTCAGAACACCACAGTAAATAAATATTGACATAATCACATCGTAGGTGGAGAAACTGAGGCAGATAGGGTAAGCAACTTGTCCTAAACCAAGAGGCTAGGTCTACATGTATTGGAGTCTTGTAGGTGACACATTCCAGCAAAGCAAATAGTTATCAAGGGGCAACAGTATCATTTCTAAATACTGACTGGGTGGGAGGGCATAAGCTTCATGAGTTTAAGCCCAGTGGCTCATTAGTGCCTAGGAAATGCAGTCACTGCCAATATTCATGGCCTGGGAAATTTAAGATAACGATATCCCAGGTTTGTGGATTCCATGGTGAATGCAATAGTTCTAAATCAGTGGTTCCCAACTAGTGTGCCGCCGCAACATCCAAAGTGTGCCACAAGCATTCCTGAGAGCTGGGATTAAAGTTCTCTTCCTGCTCAGCCCAGCCACGTGGGCTGTGCAGGGCTGGGAAAAGGCAGGGGGAAGGCACCAGAACACAGTTCCCTGGCCCCCTATTTTTAAGCAGGCAGTTCTGGCCCCCCTAAAAATAGAGGAAGGCACCAATAGGTGGAGTTCCAGGGGTCCCCTTAAAAATAGCAGGAGCAGTCTGAACACAGAGTTCCCATGACTCCCCCTTAAGCCAAGCAAGCAGAGACCTGTGGGAGGCCGGGACTGTGTGGGAGCTCCTGTCAGCCAGCCTGCAAATAGCCCAGGTAAGGGCTTTGAGGGGGAGGGCTGCTGGGGGTTGCGTGGGGCAGGTGTATGTGTGTGTGGCAGAGGTGGGTGAGAGTGGATGTGTACCAAAGGCTGTGTAGCTGGAGCTGTGGGGTGGCTGTTTGGTTGGGAGTGTGTGTAACTGAGGTGTGGGGTGGCTCTGTGTGTGTGTGGGGGGGGGTTGTAATTGGGGGCTGGAGGCCTAGTTCTGGTCCCTGCAGTGATGGGAGGCTTTGCCCTGGGTTGCAGGGAGCCACTGTGGAGAAGGGGGGAAGTGGGTGCTGCACCATGCTCCCCTGCCCTACCTTCCCACTCCCCAAGTTCCCCTTGCCGCCCCAGAAAGCCACTCTTGTTCTCACTTCCCCTCTCCTCTCTTGCCACCTTTATGCTGTTCCCCACATGGCTGCCCTTGTCCTCTTTTGCCACCTGTGCCCTGCTCTGCTCCCCACACTCACTCCTGCCACTGCACACGACTCCTGACCTCTCCTGTTTTGATACCCCTGCTCTGCTTCCCCTACTACCTCAAACAGCAGCATTTCCAAAACAGTGTCATGGTTCATGAATATTCATAGGCAATTTAAGTTAATTTGAATATTCATTAATTTTTAATGGTAGCATGCCTCAAAAAATTTGAAGTTATTAAGGTGTGCCATGGCAGAGAAAAGTTTGGGAACCACTGTTCTAGATTGCTGAATTCCACCCTCCACCTTTTGGGGCAGTAATGAACTCAGAGCAGTGGCAATTAGACTGAGTGAACAAGGCACATTAGCAATGTATCCACCCGCTGAAATGAAGAGTTGAGCCAATGTGTTATTGTTATTTGAGTATCAGCAGATACTAGAAGTCCCAGGCAAGATCTGAGCTCTGCCATGGCAGACACTGACACCAAGTAAAGACAGTCCCTTCCCTGAAGTGCTTACAGTCCAAACACAGCGGCCAGGCAAGGGCAAGAAGAAAGACACATTTGCCAGATAAGGAACTGAGGCACAGAGCAGCTAAGGGCCGGTTCTACAAGGGATTTGGGCCCCTCACTTTCTGCCCATGGACATACACAAAACGTACAGTCTGACTTGCCAAGTAGTTCAGTGCCTAAGCTGGGGCAGGATCCTCTGGACAAATATTCCCCTGCCCATGTCACCACAAGCCAATAAGCTTGCTCAGAGGCTGCGTCCCAGATTGTGTCCTACCCATACTAGCTAAAAAGGAAGTGCTCCTTCCACATACCCTATAGCTGCGTGGTTAGGGTATTCAATTGGGAGATAGTGGGACTGAATTGACACAGTGAGGGACTTGAGCCCAGTCTAACCACTGGCCCCTAGGCCTGTGGTTCACAACCTGAAAAATAAGAAGAGCCATTTAAAAAAATTCTATCAATAACCAAGTATTTTGCGAGCTGCAGTGGGTGGGGGTTGTGGAGAGCTGGGCCAGAGCATCTGCCACAGGGTCCCTGGCAGGGGGGAGGAAGACTAGATTGGGGGAGGGAGGTGAGCACAGCCTCATGCAGGCCACTTTCAGGGTCCGCTGGTGGCGGGCTGTAGGACAGGGGACCTGGAGCCAGGTGCGGGCTGTCCATAGGGTTCCCTGGTGGCAGGTGGAGGGGTGGAGCCTGGCACTGCAAAGAGGCAGCTAGAGATTTGCATATGACTCCACAGCCACAGGTTGGAGATCCCTGCCCCAGGCTATTTGAGGGACACCGATCACCGCTCCTTGCAAGAAAGGACTGAGAGGTCTTTAATGATAAACTCCAGGAGAGGCTGGGTGGGGAAGGGGCTAGGTTTAAACGACACCTCTGCTTCTCTTTTTGCCCAGGCATCTCCTGCTGGCTGATTTAGCAGCTCCCTGCTCAATGTGCTGGATTTTTTGAAACCCGTTCTTAGGTGCTGCCTCTCTCTGTGCTGTGTGTGGATGAAGTGGGGACCTTGATTCAGGCAGTGGATCACACTTGGTAGCCAGGGGTCTAGGAGTTAAGAATTGCACCAGTGAATCTAAGGCTATGTCCACACATACATCATTATTTTGAAATAACCCATTTTGAAATGAGTTATTTCGAAATAAAGTCCTGATTTCGAAATAAGTTAATTTGAATTAACAGTTTGTTAATTTGAATTAAGGGAAAGCCTGCTTTCGAAATAGCCGTTGTTTTGAAATGGTTATTTCGAAACAAGGCCGTTTGGACATGTTGTTTCGAAACAGTTGTTTTGAAACAATGGTCTTGTTTTGAAACAATGGGTGTGTTCACACAGCAGTCTTATTTCGAAACTACAGAAGTTGTTTCAAAATAAGAAAGGCCATGTTCACACGACGCACTGTTGTTTCGAAACAACGTAAACCCCATGTGGGGACGAAATAACATTGTTTCGAAACGATTTTTTCGAAACAATACCGTCTGAACATGTTGTTTCGAAACAACGGTGACTCGTTTCGAAATAACTGTTGTCTGAACATGCTATTTTGCTTTGAGCTTTTTTCCTTAATTCGAATTAACAGTTTGTTAATTCGAATTAACTTATTTCAAAATAAGGCATTATTTCGATACAACTTGTATCGAAACAACTTGTAGCGAAATAACCCCCTGTGTGTGAACGTAGCCAATGTGTCCAAATGCCGTTGTTTCGAAACAACCGTTTCAAAACAACGGCTACTTCAATTAGATGCGAGGTTTAATGGTTTCAAAATAATGGCTGTTATTTCGAAACAACAGGTCCCGTTGTTTCAAAATAATGGTGCGTCGTGTGGACATGCCGCTTCTTATTTTAAAACAACCTCTCTTGTTTCAAAATAAGAAGCCTGTGTGGACATACTGTAAGTCTCCTGTTTTGTATCTTGCCCCAGGGACAGACATCCCGGAGGCATATGGACTGGTGGGGGAGGGGGTCCTGCCACCCACAAGGCTCCCTGTTGGGGATGTTAAATGACCACTATTTGGCATAAGTAGAGGCTCCTGAACAGGACCCAGGATGGGAACAGCAAGGGTGCTGCCAGGCAGCTGCAGAGTGTTGGGGAATGGGAGTGGACAGAGAACAGTGGGACAGCAAGGTGGTGGGTCAGCAATGAGGGGCATTAGCAGGCCTGCAGGAAGAAGCTTGCACAGCCCTGGGCTGCATTGAGCCTGGTTCTCATAGGGCACTTGCCCTTTGCTGTTGCCTGTATTACTTTCACCCACCCCATTTAAACCCAGCATGAATCAAAGAAAACAGACGGGTTCTAAGTCTCATTATAAACCTGTTAAGAAAATAGCAGGGGGGAGGGGAGTGTTCTGCAAATGAGGCTATTGTAAACCGATGTGCCCCAGAGAAATGTCATCACAGGAAAGAAAGGGACTTGCCTGTTAATAAACATACTGGGCTGGATATGCCAGAGGTGTGGCAAAGAAAAACTCTATGACAAGGAAAGATAGTGCAGTCAGAGACCATGGGGGGGCTGATTGGCTGAGTAACTCTGGACATGCAATCTACTTTGTCCTGCTGCAGAGTTAGATTAAAACTTCAGTTTACTTGCCAATAGACTCTCCAGCAGTGAGCTGTCAGCTTTCTGTGGGCACTGTGCTTCCCAGCCCTGCTCTGCAAAGGCAAAGGTAAGCTGAGAGTCTCTTGTCTCCCTGAATGATATTTGCACTATTTTGTCATATCACAGCACAACAGAGGAGTGAGCTGCTGTGTTCAGGTACCTGAGTGCTGTGGACTTGGTGCCCAGGGATCAAAGCTTAGATCAGAATCCTGCTTAGGTCTCATCTGTGGGGAATAGAGGGTGGGGATTCTACAAGGTCATTTCTGTAGAGTCTTAAGGGAAATTATAATCCAATAAGGAGGACAGCATATTCAGAGCTGTATAAGAAGTCTTTACTGAAAGAGAACTGAGAGAGAGACAGACAGGTTTTCCTAGCACCTAAACAACTCTCCCATTTATCACTATGACAACCTCAATGACCCTAGGTAGTCCAAGACACCACAGTTTCATTGTTTATTTCCCTTCCTGTGGCTCTGTGGCAAGAAGACAGTGGAACCCTCTTCTAGAGAAGCCATTTTTATTTCTAAGTAACTTCCCTCCCCACAGAGTTTTCCCCACTAGGACTAAAGTTTGTGCAATGTGGCACAGTGAAATAATTCAGGGCTTTCATTTTATTTTGATTCACCAAGGCTGTGTTCTCACACAGCCAGTTATTTCGATATGGTTGTTTCGCAACAACCGTATATCGAAATAA
>ML682098.1:2608982-2639346 GCA_007922195.1 Podocnemis expansa
CCTCCCCATGGTCTCCTCTTGTCTGATTTCAAAGCTCACTTCAGCTAGACAGTCTCTAGGTCTCTTTCATGGTGGGGGCTGGAGGTTTATGGGGTAGTTACCATCAGTACCAAACAGAAAGACGTATGTTTGCTTAAGAAGCAAGGAGTCCTGTGGCACTTAAAGACTAACAAATTTATTTATCGCATGAGCTTTCATGGGATCCCACTTCATCAGATGCTTTGAAGATGGGGAACTTACAGAATGGGATAAAATAAAGGCAGGGGAAGTTGGCAAGTATGTTTGCTTGTTTCTTTCATTTTGGACTCCTGAGAGCAAGTCAATGAAGGGCTACTATTTCAAGCCAGAGCCTTCTGAGGCCAAGATCCAAAGGGGCAGCCAGAAGCTGGTTAATGGCCAGATGAGGAGCAGGGCGCTTGCCTGGTTCCCTCTCTTTTATATCCTGAAATATTAACAACTGAGAGGGTCAAATTCTGCTTGGGGGTGCCTGGCTGGCTCCCTGGGGTGTATATGGGACCTGCAATATATGTATTTAAGGGCAAATGTTGCCAGGTAAATATAAAAACTACAGGACTCGGTTATGGTGTTTCAGCACAACCTTGGGTAAGGGGCAGCCATGCCCTGGAAAACATGGACTTTTGTGCTTCAGTGAGCTGCTTGCGACATGGAAGGGTGGCATGAATGGCTCCCTATCCTGCTCCTGTCACACCCAGCACGCTTGTCAGACTGCTGACCAGAACTGATGGAGAGGGACCCACAGGCTGGGCAGCATTTCTGCAGAAAAAGAGCTGGAGTTACAGTGGACAGGAGTCAACAGTGTATCCTTGTTGTCAAGAAGACTACTGGCATTTTGGGCTATGTTAATAGGAGCAGTGCCAGCATGTGGAGAGAAAAGATTATTTCCTCTATTCAGCACTGGTGAGGCCACATCTGGAGTGTGTGTCCAGTTTTGGGCCCTCAACTACAGGAAGGATGTGGACAAAATTGGAGAGAGTCTATAAGGTGGCAATGAAAATGATTAGGGGCTGCATCAACGTGACTTAGCAAGAGAAGCTGAGGGAATTAGGCTTGTTTAGTTGGCAGAAAAGAAGAGTGAGGGGTATTTATGGTGGCCTTCAACTACCTGGAAGGAATGGGGGTTCCAGTGAGGATGGAGCTAGGCTATTCTCAGTGATCATAGATGGCAGAACTAGGAGCAATGATTTCAAGTTGCAGTCGGGGCGCTCTAGGTTGGATATTAACAAAACCCTTTTGATGAAGCACTGGAAGGGTTACCTAGGCGGTGGAACCTCCATCCTTAGAGGTTTTTAAGCCTGGCTTGACACAGCCCTGGCTGAGATGATTTAGTCAGGGTGGGTCCTGCTTTGAGCAGGGCTGGGACTAAATACCTCCTGGGGTTCCTGCCAACATTCATCTTCTAGGATTTTATGACTTTTCCCACTCCACTGAGAGGAGTCACACCCCATCCCTGGCGTGCCTGGAGGCAGCAAGTCCTGTTTAGCACTGGCTGTGATTGTCCCTGGTGTTCACATAGTGTTTTGTAGGGCCACTTATAGCTGGCTCAGCTGCCCGCAGACAGGAATATGCTCTCCTGAGGGCAAGGTTGGCTTTTTCATCCTGGCACCAATAAAGGAAGCAGTTGGAGCTGAAGCCATGACCCGACCAGCAATATCTTACTCTGCCTGGGAATGGGGCCTGGCAGTACCTAAATCTTCTTGCTCCAGAAGCTTTCCCCGGGGATGCCCACTGGAAAATGTGCACAGAGCTATTGCCACTAGGTGCTAGGTCTGTTTCAGGAAAGGTGGGGGTCTGAGGTTGGATGAGGAGGACCCTTAGCTGCTGACTCAAGTGGTCCCAGGGAATGCACGTAGTTGTCTGAGCCAGACTGTGCCTCATCTCTCCATACTTTCTGCTGGCTGAGTCTCCATTCAGGCACATTCCAGCCCTCATCTGGCTTTCCTGGAACTGGCCTTATTCCAAAAGAGATGCTGGAGTTTGCAGAGGGTGCTCATGGCATGGGATAAAATAGCAGCTCCAAACACTTTATGCTTCTTATTTTGGGCTGGGTTCATTGCTTGGCGTGCAAGGCAAAGGGACCCAGGAGTAGTGTAAAATTACAGAATCTGGCTGTTCAGATAAGCAGAGGCCTTATAGGATCTCTTAAATGGTGCAACCAGCCCCAGGAACACCTAGATGTTCAAACGAGGGGACTGTGCCCACTTTGTCTGGAAAAGTCCAGAGTTGTGAGAAAAGTCTTCAAGGCAAATCAAGGCCAGAGCATGGACCTGTGCTAGGCTTCAGCACAAGTGACTGGCCCTTGCCTCTCCTCCCCATCCAGAGAACAGGGACAGTCTTACTGACACCGGGCTCAGCCAGTGAGGCTCAGTTCTGTCACAAGGTCAGAGGCACAACAAGCAAGGGCTGTACTTCTACCTGGTGGTCATGCTGGGGTGCAGCACTGGGGGAGGGGCAGGAGCCACTATGTTTTTGGAGGTGGTTTTGCTGAACCCTCCTTTTCCACTTGTGCCCCCACAGCCTGTGTGTAGGACTGCTCCTGAAATCCAAAGCTGCCTGATCTGTGCCAGGCTCCAAAACTCAGGTACCAGTGGTAGATGCGGGGCTGGATGTTAACATGCAGGGAGAGATGTGCCCCTGCAGGGCTGCAATGTAAAGCCGAGGGTGTGTATGTTTTCAATAAAGGGACATACCATGGAAATGGAAAACCTCTCAATTACTGGAAAAAATTCTGCTTAATCAGGTACTTCTCTGGCATTAGGCAGCATCCAACATCTTCAAGGGTTGGTCTGACTTGTAGGGGGAGCCAGCACTCAGGAAGGGCTGGGAGAAAATCAGCCACACTCTCCTGCACTAGAGACCAAGTAGCCACCAACAAGTCCCTCTGCAGAGATATGAACAGGTTCCATTCTGTACTTCAGCCCTGTTCATGCCAGACACGTCCACACAAAGCAGAAACATTCAGTCCTGTGGGAAACAATCCTGGATGGGGCCTGGAGAGGGAGGTGACTCTGTCAGTCTTGTTGATCTCTGAGTTCTAGTGTGCAGACCAAGTCAACCAGCTGAGACACAGCAACTTTCCAGCTTTCACAGAATCTTGCGTCACTGACACCCTGTGTCTAGATGAAGGTGCATGTAGCCCATTAGAAAACTAGAAGCAGCTATTACATTTGCATCAGGCACTGGGCTTGGATTGCAAGTCTCATGGACATTCTAGGATTTCAGGTCAAACCTATCATTAAATAAATCTGGATCCATACCATTACCAAAGAGACCCACTCAGAACCACAGTCCCCCTACCTTCCCAAGACCACATTGTAGCCCCTCCTTCTCATCTCCACCTCCCTTAAAGTCAGGGGCTTATCAGCGTGCTGCATTTTAGGCACCTCAGTTTCACAGACATCAGTACACAACTGGTCAGCATCGCACTCAGTGGTCTTTACTGCTGTAACCCAAACGAGATGAACATTCAGTGTATGATCAGACAAGACTCAAACTCACGACTTAGCCTCTTAGGCTGTGTTCCGAAATAAGGTTTCGGCTGTTCACACGACGCACGGTTGTTTTGGAACAACGGGAACTGTTGTTCCGAAACAACCACGTTGTTTCAAAACAAGTTAAACCTAGTCTGTGGGCGAAATGTTGTTTCGCAATGGTGGTTTCGAAACAACCGTCGTCTGAACATGTTGTTTCGAAACGACGGTGAGTCGTTTCAAAATAACTGTTGTCCGGAATTGCTATTTCGATTCCGGCTTTTCTCCTTATTTCGAAGTGACTTTTTGCTAATTCGAAATAAGTCATTTCGAAATAAGGCGTTATTTCGATACAAATTGCTTCGAAACAACCGTATTGAAATAACCCCCTGTGTGTGAACACAGCCTTAAAGGTTTTGAGCTAAAAGTGGATGGAGGCCCTGAGCTACACATAGGGCACTAAAGAGGAAAAGGAGATTGCTGACTCATTAACTCTAGTAGCTTGGTGGGTGTCTGCCTTAAGCTGACAAACTAGACCCCCCAGGAGAGGGTTGACTCTCTTTGGCTGGGGGAGATGGGTGTGTGGCTTTGCATAGACAGCAGATGGGTGGCTGAGCAGCTGGCCACATCAGAGAAGGGAAACTGCTGTGTTTTATTACTTGTTTATGTGGATTTATCCCACCAGAAAAGGAGGCAGCCTAAGTGCTCACAAATTCCTGGCCCTGACTTGCTATGTCATTTTCAAATGCCTAGCCAAAAAGAGAAGGTCTGTAGCATGCCTGGCAGACCATCAGATTCAGGTTGTTCTTGATGGGGAGCTAATCCCAGTGCCATAGGCAAACAGCACCACTGGTTATACCAGCAGGTAACCTCTCTTGCTGCCCAGTTCTGGGGTAGCCACTGCAGCTGTGATGAAGCATGAGCTGGCAGATGATGTTTAGTGCAAGAAGGTATCTCTGGGCTCTGTCACTTTCCTGTGACCTTGGTGAGTTAGTGAACCACCTGTAAGGGGACTGATAGCCCCTTACTGAAACTGAATGGGCCTTTTGATTGGCCACTCCCTTCTGGAAACAGGAGTCTGAAACAGACAGCCACAGGGCCAGTGGGAGAGACCAGTGTCCCAGGATGGCCTGATTGACTGGCTGGGCAGTCCAATGAGGGAGCCAGGAGAGTGCTCCCCCACTCCTGAGCTTAAACTGCAGGCTGAACATGCCCGGGCAAGCCAGAGTGTGTGGGGGGGCCCAGCTAAGGAGGAAGCACTAAGCAGCCAGCAGCTGGGGAGCCAGAGGATCCAGAAGAGGGGGACAGGCTGGGCTGATTTGTGCAGAGCAGACCCACAGCAGCTGGACCGGCAGAGAGCCAGGTCAAGCTGAGCAGAGCTGGAGCCAGAGGCAGAGCCAGAATTGTCTGAAGCTGGGTGCAGGAGGCCAGAGAAGAAGCCCAAGGTGCTGATCTAATCTGTGCAGACCCATGGCAGGAGAACCAGAGGAGCCCGAGGAGTGCCCCAAACAGCCACACGGAACCAGAGCAGCAGCTGGGAGCCAGAGCTGCAGCCAGCTGGAGCTGGGTGTGGTGAGAAGCTGGGGAGCAGTGAAGGAGGGCTGATGCTGGGAAGAAGGGCCCTGCCCCCGGACCTTGGGGATGTGTGGCCAGAGCCAGAGCCTGCATCTGGCCCCCTGGATCATCCAGTTGCAGCCAAGCCTGGGCAGAAGGCTTGCAACGTGGAGAACAGACTGTGAGACTGTTCCTCAGGCCCCAGAGACTCTGTGTGTAGTGCCCCCACACCAGGAGGTGGCACTGGGGGTTTACTTCTCACCCTTTTTCACTTTTTCTCTATTTACTTATTGGGTTTTTTTTTTATTTTTGTGTGCTTAAATAAATTGTATTACCTGGAACTGTATATAGTGGCTGGTAGGCCAAAAGAGTGGTAAGTGCAGTCAACACCCTGGAGTGGGGACACCCTAGCCCTGTCCTGAGAGACCATGATAAGAGTTGGGGTCATGCCCCCAGAAGTTCTGGGGCCCAGCCTTGTTGGGGTTACAGGGACTCCTCCACCCAGGAGATTGGGAGGGGCGCTTTTGAGGTCAGGCAGGCCTCTGGGTAAAGGAAGCGGGAGCAGGGACCCAGATCCTTTTGCTACCCGTCTTCACCGGGGTGATATACAAGACTGGAAAGTTCCCCACAACAGCGGGTCTGTCCCCCTGCTTACACACGGTTTCTTTTTGTCTGTTTAAATGCTAGCTCTGCGGGACATGACTTGCCGCTTATCATGTTTTGTGCGGCACCTAGCACAACAGAGAAGTGGGGTCCCAAGCCAGCTAAGGCAGAGGAGATTGTGTGCAAGGCCACACAGAAAATCCATGGCAGAGTCTGGACCCATCTCAGGAGCTCCTGACTGTAAGCCAGCCCTGTGCCTTTAGAAACAGGGTATTGAAACACACAACCACAGCACCTTGAAGGGCTGCAGGTTTGGCCCCTCAGTGCTGCAGTTACACAGGAGGCACCAGTGGAGCTTCAGATGAGCAGAGGGTTTTCCTCTGGGTCTAGATTTCCAAGTATGCTGGACCTGTAACTAGGGTCATCAGATTTTTCTGTGATATCAGCATAAAGCATGACTTAAAGACTAAAAGCACCACAGGACTCCTTGCTTGTTTTGCTGAACTGAACTATCACAGCTTCACTTTGGCACGTTCCTGCTAAAGGTGGTCCTAAAGGAGCAAGGCATCCTTGGTTAGCTCTAGTAGGAGCTGAAAGTCTCTGGCTTAAGTCAGGGGCATCGCTGCCCTGGGGAATGACCCGGGGCACTGGCCCAGACCCCACGCCGTGCCTGCAGGCCCTGTCCCCTGCCTGCAGGCCACGGCCCCAGCTGGGGACAGGGCGGAGAGTGACAACCGCCTTTGAAGGGGCCGGAAGTGGCCGCTGCTGCCGCAGGCGGCCGGGTCCTGGATCCCCAGCCAGGGACAGGACCAGGAGCGGCAGCTGCGGCCACGGGCAGCTGGGCCCTGGATCTCCAGGCTGATCCGGCCAGAGACCGGGAGAGGCGAGGCCCCACCAGGACCCGGGGCACTGGTGCTGGCATTCGGGGCACGGGCCCCATATGCCAGGCGCCAGTGACGCCCCTGGCTTGAGGCCATCCTACTGAACATTTGCTCGTTATCTGTGGAAAATGCATGGCTGCTGCTGTGGTCATTTTGACTCATGGAGCCTAGGTTCCATGTGGGCCAGTGGGTGGGAAGGGAATCCACCTTGGGAATCTGTTTCGGGGATACAGCTTGCAACTCTCTGGCCTCTCCCGTTTCCTGTTTGCAGAGGACTAGTAGCTCTGGCAACAGCCCCATCTCCTTTGTTGAAAATGGAGGTGGAGTGTTTGGCTTGTTCCTGGTCATCACTCTCCTCACACATGACTGAGAAAGAAAAACCACAGCAGGGGCAGATTCAGTGGGTATACAGGACTAAGAAGTGGGGGAATTAATAGATGGATTGGAGGGAGGGTCAGAGAGGGCCAAGACCTGGGAGTGACTGACCTCCCCAGGGGAAGGGGGTCTGTGGCCCACGTTTGACTGGAGGCTGCTCCGTTTCACCTCCCACGAACTCTGGTCCCATCACCAGTGGGAGCGTTATCCCCAAACTCGCTCCCACCTCAGGCTCTTGGCCTGATGGGTCACCTCAGGCCTGGCACAATGATGCTAACAGCAACAACAGTGGGATGTAGGCACAGCCAGGCCAGGTGTGTTGCTCACATATGAGGAAAGGCAGGCAGCCAATGCAAATGTGCGCTCTCCAGTTCTCACTGAACTTTGGCCCAGCGGCTGCTGTATCAAGAGGAGTGGCTGGGGCACCCCTGTGGGATGCTGCAACTCCCCCCTTTCCCCCGTCCCCCCTACTCCGCTGACCATCAGGCCGGCCTAATTAGGGCCATGAGCTCTGCCGGTACAACTGACTCCACACTGCAGCTCTTGCTGTGAGCCACGAGGAGAGGAGACTGCAGTGCTATGCTGCAGACCACGCCATGCAAGAGGGGTGTTGGCAGAGTACCTGTGTCACTCATCAGTGCTGTCCCTCTTCTACCCACCATCACCAGGGCTGTATTATCAAAGAGGCTTTAGGGGCTTAAGCCCTGGGCACTGGCCAAAAAGGGGACCCCAGGCTCCAGCCCCTAAAACCCTAATAATCCACCACCCCCCTCCACCCATCACAGCACTGGCAAGGCAGGAGCACTAACAGCGCTCCTACCCTGCTAGTGCTGGAAGTGGCAGGACCCTGGAGCTAGAGGCCAGGCTCTACACGCCAGCTGCTGGGCCAGCTGGCCCATCCCCAGGGATGGGGCAGGGCAGGGTGGGCCAATCCCTGTTCATGGTGCCCAGGGAGGGGCACACAGGGCCATCCCTAGGGGGGAGTGGGGCCCAGGGCGAATCAATTTGTGCAGGCCCCCCCATTTTAAACTTTGTGCAATGTTCCCTCTAAGCCAGTGGTTCCCAACCGGTGGTCTGGGGACCCACAGAGGTCCATGGACACATTGCAGGGGGTCTGCAGAGCCTCTCCCTACCCAGGGCCAGAATCCAGCTACAGCCCCGATGCTCCCTGCCAGGGCTGCCTTTCCCCGTCTGTGGCTGTATCCTGGCAGGGGAATGGAGCCACAGCAGCTCCCCAGCAGGGGCAAGGGCAGGGGACCACAGCTGCCACGGCTCAGCTCCCCGGTGGTGCGGGCAATGGTGGTGGCAGCGCTGCTCAACAGCTATCCCACTGGTGCGGGCCAGAGTCTGCCCATGTAGGCCAGATTACAGAATCAGCTGGGGGGGGGGGGAGCACAAAGATTTTTTTTGTTACAAAGGGGTCCCCAAACTGAAAGGGCTGGGAACCACTGCTCTAAGCTGATGATGCAGCTGAGCAAGTTCCCTGCTGGTTTTCCAGACCCCAACGGGCTTTTTCCCTGCTACCTGCTGGGTCCCCAAGTGCACCCATAACTTGTTCAGCTGCATCATCAGCTTAGAGGGAACACTGGGCAGTGTCATAATTTTTCTTTAATAAAATCATAGATGTCTAGCCCTCAAGCTAAAAAGTTGCAGAGAGAAGCAGAAAAACATGACCTGACTTTATCCTAAAGGCTCAAAACCCAGAAGTCAAAGAAAATAGATCCCTCTCATTTATTATTACTTTAAACATCTCTTTATTTTTAAGTGAGTTTTAATTATATGTTTAAGCCAGACTTGTGACTATTTTTGATGTTTGGGATAGGCAATACTGAATGTGTCATGGTGATATTTCATCAACCTCACAGCCAAGTGGACAGGAACATCTGGAGGTACTCTTCTTTGTGGTTCTGGTTTTCTGTTCAAGATGGGCACACAATTTTACAAGTTTAATAATTTTTCTTAGATCAAGTTTTTGTTAAATTGAAAATTCAGAGAGAGAGATGCTATTTTTGGATAATATCAAGAAATAAATCCAGGTCCTCTCTCACCTTAAAGCACTGGATTCCAATTGTCTAATGCATGTTTTTTCCTTCATGCTGCCTGACTCTCTCCTTTTCCATCGTAGTTTAATATATGTATTCCTACATTCCTCATTGCTTTGCAGGTGATCTAAGTAATGAAACTCAGGTACTGTTTGAGGATGAGAGGAAGAAACAAGGGACCATTGGCCTCCTCTCAGATACCCTGATGTATAAGAGATCATTATCTGCACAGAGAAGTTTGCTCAAAAAGACATCCCTGAAGACTGAAAACTCTTGTTAAATGTAGAAGGAAAAAAGTTCCTTAATATTGCGAATGCTGTCTAGAGATGCTGATGTAAATTCAAAGAGAAGGTCCTGATTTGTAAAGGTTGGGGATGTGACATTCTCCTGACTTTGTCCGCATTAGCTTGCCTGAGGCTGGCTCCATAAGTTTTATCTCAACACTTGCCCTTTCTCTTCCCCTCAGGGAGCAATTGTGGGAAGGTGGCTACTTAAGTCAGGAGTTACTGTAGGGCACTGCTGGCCCATAGAACATAAAACAAACAAGGAGTCTTGTGGCACTTTTAAAGATTTTAAAAATGTGTTTGTTTGTTTTGCTAAACTAGACTCACATGGCCACAGCTGCTTTCCTCTTTGCCATGCTTTGGAACTGGTGCTCTAACTGCAATCAATGACAATGGGGCATACTTACAGTGCAGAAGGAAGGACAAAAAACTTCTTTAAGGTGTTGATTGATGGCCATTAACCCTAGAAATCCAGTATTTCCATATAAGTGCTGCCACGGGGAGTTGGATCCATCCCCTACGCCCTTTAAAATTCTGTGCCTGGGATGTCTGGTGCTGCTGCATCTCGCCACCAGAAGCCACCACCATGGCAGATCGGGGGGATCCAGAACTGTCTCCAGCCACTGCCAAAGGCAGCAGGAAGCTTCCACCACCACTGGCAGGCCAGGGGGATCTGGATCCATCCCCAGCCACCACCGCCTGGCTGGGGATGGATCCTGGTTTCCCCGGTCTTCCGTCAGCTCTGGCAGCAGCTGGAGATGGAGGTGGATCCGGATACCCCTGGCCTGCCGGCAGTCATGGAAGCTTCCTGGTGGTGGCTGAGAAGCTTTTGCTGCTGCTGGCAGGCTGGGGCATCTCTATCCATCCCCAGCTGATGTCTGGCCAGGGGGATCTGGATCCTTCCTGGATTGGGGCCAGTGGGGGGGGGGTGCACCTGGGGCTGCTTGCCCCAGGCACCAAAACTTCTAGTTATGGCCCTGCTGGGGACTGACCAGCTAAGTAGCAGCTCTGTAGAAAAGGACCTGGGGATTAAAGAATAGAATAGAATAGAATAAAATAGAATAGAATCATAGGGTTGGAAAGGACTTCATGAGATCATCGAGTCCATTATGGTGGATGGGAAGCTGGATAAGAGTCACCAGCCCTTGTTTCCAAAAAGGCCAAGTGTATATTGGGCTGCATCAGTAGGAATGTTGCCCTCAGATCGAAGGATGTGATTATTCTCCTCTATTCAGCACTGGTGAGGCTGCATGTGGAATAATGTGTCCAGTTTGGAGCTCCCCACTAAAGGAAGGATGTGGACAAATTAGAAAAAGTCCAATGGAGAGCAACAAAAATGATGAGGGCGCTGGGGCACATGACTTATGAGGAGAGACTGAAGACACTAGGCTTATTTAGTTTGCAGAAGAGAAGACTGAGGGGGGATTAGATAGCAACCTTCAACTACTTGAAGGGGTGCTCCAAGGAGAAAGAAGAGGCTGTTCTCAGTAGTAACAGAGGACAGAACAAGGAGCAATGGTTTCAAGTTACAGCTGGGGAGGTCGAGGCTGGATACTAGGAAAAATCCCTCACAGGAGGAGGGTGGTGAAGCACTGGAATGGGTTACCGAGGGAGGTGGTGGTATCTCCATCTCTGGAAACTTTTAAAACCCAGTTGGATAAAACCCTGGCTGGGCTCAGAGGCAGTTTTTGGCTTAGGTGAAGCAGTTGACCAACTAGCATCCCTCCCCCAAGCAGCAAGGGGCCCCTTCACCTACCCCAAAAGGGGTGTTTGCCTCCCATCCTGCAGAACACATGGCAGGGAGCCGGGGCTGGGGCCAGGGCTGGTAGCAGGAGTGGGGATCTGTGGGGAGGCAAGGCCCGAGCCAGTCAGGCTGCAGGAGCCCTGGTGCTGGGGCAGGGCGGGCACATGAGGCAGAGCACTCTGTCCAAGAGGCAGAGCTCCCACCCTGCCCCTGGGCTGGCTGCTCCACCCTCAGAGGCAGGGTGGGCCAGCCCAGAAGCCCAGGTCTGTGCTCCTGCCCTGCTCCTTGCTTTTGGTGGGGGGTTGAGGCTGCCAGCAAGGCACCGGGGCCATTTTTGGGACCCCTGGCAGGGTGCTGGGGCCGTGGAGGTAGCCAGCCACAGGTAGAAGGAGCTGTGGGGTGTGGTTTGGGGGCCCTTGGTGGGCAGAGGAGGCTGGCTCTTGGGGTCCAGAGCCATGGGGGGGGTGAGGTGTCATGGCTGCAGGGGTGGCATGGCGGGTGGGCTGGGATCCAGTGGTGTGGAGCTGGGGCTGTTGGGGAGGTGTGCAGGGGGGGAGTCAGGGCCAGTAGGAGGAGCTGGGGCTGCAGAGGGGGGAACTGGGAACCTCTGGGGGACTGGAGGGGGTTGTGGTGGCATATAGGAGGCCCCTGCAATGGGCCTTTGCCTAGGGCCCCCAATCATCTAAGGTGGCCTCTGGCTGGGCTGATTTAGTGGGAGCAGTCCTGCTTTTAGCATGGGTTTGGACTAGATGACCTCAAGAGCACCTTCCAGCCCTAAGATTCTCTGATTCTATGATCAGAACCAATCAAAGCATTCAAGCCAGGGGAGAGAACCTCCCAATATTGCTGTGCACACTAAACAGAATCCTGACATGAGTAAGGGGTGGCAATGCAAATCAGTTACCTTTGGCTTAGAATTGCCTCCCTTACCCTGGTACACACCCAGCTTCCTTTGCCTGCTCAGATCCTGCTTTGAAAATAACATCTTCTGTTTATTTTCTTGCAATCAATAGTATATTTAAATCTCATTCATTCCTGTCTGAGTCACACTTCATAACCTACAGCCTGCCAAGAGCAACCTTAATTCTGTTTCTACAGAAATAACCTCAGGCAGTGCATGATGAGCTCTACAGCTGGATGTGGGAATCAAGCAGCCTGTGATGTCACTACAGAAGCAATATTCTAGAATTCATGAAACTGAACAACCATGGAGGCGTTTGTCAGCTTCACCATAATTCTGCTTTCCAGACCTTTCTCATCTTGTAACTTACCTTGCTGAAATCCTTTCTCATATACATGGCTAGTCTAATGACATGACACACACACTTAGCTGACCCAAGCTGTTCAAAGTGTTGACATTGGGTATGTCCACACACACTCCTTATTTCGAAACAACAGAGGTTGTTTCGAAATAAGGAGTGCCATGGCCACACGACGCACGGCCATTTCGAAAGAAGCAAACCGCTTCTTTCGAAATGGCCGTGGTCTTTGCGAAATAACTTAAACCCAGTTACCTGTCGAAACAGGGTTGTTTCGAAACAGAGGTTTCGAAACAGCCCTGTTCGGACATGTTGTTTCAGAACAAGCACTCCCCGTGTAGACATAGCCATTGGGTAAAACTTTGTACTTTCACTTTGTAAAATGTTACAGTTGACATTTTCAGAGCTATCTCAGGCATTTGGACACAAACTCAAATAGCTGGCTTTGAAAATCTGGGAAACGGCAGAGCTGGTTAACATTCACTGAATCCTGATTTTTCAACAAAATGCATTGTGATTTTAGAAAAGGAATTTTTACTAATTTTTTTGCTATGTTTCTACAACATCTACAAAATTCTTTGCAGAATTTTGCAAGATGAGATTCCAGTTTGCTCCCACCCAGGTTTCTGTCACGCCTTGCTATTTTTCAAGTGTCACCAGTAGTTTAGGAAACCACCTGCTTTAAAAATCATGCCAGGCTGCATCTGCGATTGAAAAGTGAGCTGAAAAGTGACTAGGCATTTTTTTTAGGTAGAACAAGACACAAAGTCAAAATCTACTGGTTTCTGTTTACAGCTGAAACTATTGGAATTGGAATTCATATGCAGAATTAGCGATTTCAGGTTTTTTTCTTATTACAAAAGGTGATTTGACCTCACTTCCATCTATATGCCATTTTTCCAGTGTTTGAATCTATACAACTGCTTTGATCTGGTGTAGCCTGAACCCATGACTTATACTTCCCTGCATTTAATTTCCTCCCATTCTGTATGTTCCATCTCTTCAAGTGTCTCTGACAAAGTGGGATTTTCTCCCACAAAAGCTCATGTGATAAATAAATTTGTTAGTCTTAGTACCACAGGACTCCTTGTTTGTTTTATTCATAATGCCTAAGCAAAAAAAAAAAAATCAGAAACTGTAAATCCATGCCCAGTCACTGGTTTTCACTTTTCTCCCCGGAAGCAACTGTATTTCAACTGGTAGGGCTTAAGTAATTTTATTACTTTAATAATTGATGCGGCAAGTGTCCAATGACAGTGACATAATCCCACCTTCACAAGAGATGCCAGGCTTCTGCTGGTGTACTTAGGGAAATGCAGTGTCTGTGCTGACATCACAGGTTACTTACCTCACTGTTCAGCAGAGGTGTTGCTGGCACCAGGCTTACAGGTATAAGGCAGGCTTAGAAGCTGTGCTTAACACCTTCTGAAGGGGGTTGGCAACTAATCTGCATGGGGTCACAATTAGCTGATTAGCATACTGGGTGCAGGGCATAGTGGGTAATGGTATTTGGCTCACAAATGGTAATGGCTCACAAATCTATCAATATCTGTAATTCTACTAAGGGGAAATGTGAAATACTCCCCTTGTGTGACCTGCTACTCTCTGTTTGTTTCAAATCTTTCTGGGTTAGTTAAGGGGTAAAAATTACCCTCAGTTAAAAAGAGGCTTGTAGG
This sequence comes from Podocnemis expansa, assembly GCA_007922195.1. Lineage (NCBI taxonomy): Eukaryota > Metazoa > Chordata > Testudines > Podocnemididae > Podocnemis > Podocnemis expansa. The sequence continues at coordinate 2,622,889 of ML682098.1, forward strand.
AAAGGCAACTGCATGTTTCAGCATGGGGGGGGGGGGTTGTGTTGTTTTTGCTGAAGTAATGCTTTGGGCAGTTTGCTGTCTTCCATTGTTTCTTCTGTTCTTTGTTATGGAAATGGCTGATTAGCAGCTGCTTAAAGACTAAGAGAACTGAATCAGTGAGCTCATTGGAGAGTCCTCTCTGTCTGAACTGAAGAGGAGCAGTGATGGGGTGATCAGTTGGTGTATGGTGAGAGTGGCCAGCAGCAAGCTGGGTAACATGAGTGACCAGAGGGTGGTGCTGGTGAACAGTGGGCAGAGCCAGCAGACAGTGAGAGTGGCCAGCAGCAAGCTGGATGGCATGAGTGGCTGGAGGGTGGAGCCAGCAGACAGTGAGAGCAGCCAGCAGTGAGCTGGGCAACATGAGTGACTGGAAGGTGGTGCTGGCGGACAGCAGGAGAAGCTGAGAAACAGTTCTAGAGGATGGAGTGAGTGACTGCTAGATGGCTTCGGCGGACAGCTGGTGTGAAAGATGCTCCCTACATACCTAGGTGGGGTTGGGAGCCTAGTTAGCACTGGTTCTCCAGATCAGTGCCAGTTTTGCCATTAACTTGGTATGTTCTGTTATGCAGTGTGGGTTGTTGGGCACTTCGCTCTATACTAAGTTTCCTAGGTTAGTGCTGATCTCTGTTATTTGGCCTTTTGCATTTTTGTTTTACGTCTATGAAAAGTTCCATTTACTACACTCAGACTCGTGCTTGCAAGTGGGGAAGCCTTACCCCTTTGGGGTGCCTATGGAACAGTGCAGGGTTCCCAGAAATCTGGGTGGGGGGGGGCTCAAGCCAGTCGGTGTTGTTGTGTCATTGCAAAACCCCTAGATATAAACCCGGCCCTTGCCCTGCCAGCCTGCCCTGGCAGAAGGGTTACACAGGGCTTAAGCCCTGAGTTCCAGAGCCCAAGCCCTGGGTCTGTTGCTGGGCCACCCACAGCAGTGGCTGCAGTGGCAACATGCGAACCCCGAGTCCAATGTTCCCTGTAAACTGCACCAGTGAGTGGTGGCGCAGCTGCCTCCACTCACTGGCGCAGCAAGCACTGACCCCAGCGCAGAGCTGGGGTCAGGGCTGGCGGGGAGCAGAAGCGGGGAGCGGTGGGGGTCGTGGCTGGCGGGGAGCAGAGGAGCCAGGGCCGGGGCTGGCGGGGAGCAGCGGGCAGCAGAAGCCGGGAGGAGAGGAGCCGGGGTCGGGGCTGGCAGGGAGCAGCAGGCAACAGAAGCCGGGAGGAGAGGAGCCGAGGTTGGGGCTGGTGGGGAGCAGAAGCAGGGAGTGGAGGCGCTGGGGCCGGGGCTGGCGGGGAGCAGAAGAAGCGGGGAGCAGCGGGGGTTGGGGCTGGCAGAGGAGCTGGGGTCGGGGCTGGCGGGGAGCAGCGGTCAGCAGAAGCCAGGAGCAGAGGAGCCGGGGCTGGTGGGGAGCAGAAGCTGGGACCGGAGATGCTGGGGTTGGGGCTGGCAGGGAGCAGAGGAGCTGGGGCTGGGGCTGGCGGGGAGCAGAAGCGGGGAGCGGAGCTGGGTTGGGGGCTTCCGGGCTGGGAGCAGATTAGAAGCCCAGGATAAGCTCATGGCACGCGGGGGGGGGGGGAGAGGGGAGGGTTGATGTGTAAGGAAACGTCTTGTTTCCCTTTCAAGTCGTTGCTGCCCCATAGGACAGTGGTTCCCAACGTTTTCTCTGCCATGGCACTCCTTGCTACCTTTAATTCATTTGAGGCACACTGCCATGTAGTTTCCGAATGAAGCCATATATTTTCATGAGCCAATGAGCCAATCCAGAGCGCTCTGAGTAGTTTTTCAAAAAAATTTGTGACACACCTGTGTGCTGTGACACAGTGGTTGGGAAACAGTGGGCTAGGTAGACACAACACACACATTCCACCCAAGATGCAGAATAAACACAGAGAACTATATAGAACCTTATGTTACTTTATTAACACCCAGCATTTCTACAGCACTTTCCATCCCAGGATCTGTCAATGGCTCACTATACTAGTCAATTTTAAAAGGGATAGCCGTGTTAGTCTAGTCCAGTGAAAAAACAACAAGGAGTTGTGTGGCACTTTAAGACTAACAGATTTATTATTTGCATGAGCTTTCGTGGGAGAAGATCCCACTTCCTCAGATGCTTCGAAGATGGGTGAACTTACAGAAAGGAATGAAACTAAATGCAAGGGGGTGTATGACCTGATCCTATGTTTTACACCCCCTTGCATTTAGTTTCATTCCTTTCCTTAAGTTCACCCATCTTCGAAGCATCTGAGGAAGTGGGATCTTCTCCCACGAAGGCTCATGCAAATAATGAATCTGTTAGTCTTAAAGTGCCACACAACTCCTTGTTGTTTTTTCACTATACTAGGTATTCACACATGCTTGGCTCTGTGGTATCCAAGAGGCACACCCCACCTGTACTCACATTCAAGTGAATGGCCCTGACAATACATTATAGGCAAACTACATGTGTCTTCCCATTCTGATATCTTTACCAAGTGCCATAAACAATGGCTTTAGAAGGAGGTGTCCCCTCCATGTATTTTTAGCACAGCTCTGTTTTCAGTTGCAGGCTGGTAAAGGAAAGTTCAAAGCTTGCAGACAAGAACAACACAAAACTGGTAGATGGGGATTGTAGCAGAGAGAGAAGGCAGCCTGATCTAAGTTTTTCAGTAAAGTGGAAAAACTGTCATTGACCTTAATTAACATTAGCTCAAGTAATATATAGGCCTGAATCAGGGTGACTTCTTTTAGCTCTATGAGTGAGATCTAGTCAGAATTGGCACATTCATTAGGAATCTCTAAAAAATAATAGAATTGTATTGGCTATCTGTGATCATCAGCTCTTATCAGTGTAATTTCTTACAAATTTTCTTTATGTATTTTCACATCTTCTAAAGGTGAGCTGAAATTACAGACAACCAAAATGTTTGTTGTTCTGGAAAAGGTAATGGCTGGTACACTGAACACATTCTTAGATGTTTGTCACCTATACACTGACAGAAGATAAGTTCCCATTTCTGGCCCAGTTGGTTGATATATGTGGTACGTTTCAAGCATCTAGTGCAGATGCTGAATGAGGCTTCAGTCTAATGAATAATATTAAGACAGAGCCTCATAACAGGTTGGATGTTTCTCATCTAGACATGCTAATGTGCATCAAGTCATATCTAAGTGCTGGATTCAAGGCTGACCTAGACTCTGTATATGCATTCTGGAAATGTGACAAAGACAGGCGTCAAAAACTGAGGTGTAGAGGAGGCTTGATAGGCAGCATCATTGCTTCATATTTGTTTAATAAAAATGTTAAACTAAAATACTGTGGTTTTATTAATTTACTAAAGTTTGAACAAAAAGACATCTATACAATGTTCCCTCTCTAAGCTGGTGATGCAACTGAGCAAGTTACGGATGCATTTGGGGAGCTGATGGGCAGTGGCTCAGGGGCCCGGTCTGGGCCCAGGAACTTGCTCAGCTGCATCCATAAGTTGCTCAGCTGCATCACCGGCTTAGAGGGAACATTGCGAGTCTCAGTGTGCCAAGCCCCGGATCTTTTCCAGAGCAGGTGGTGCTCCTGCTGTTCAGAGGAGGATTAGGGGTTTTGGGGGCCCTAGGCCTCCTCCACTGGTGCCCCCTCTTCCTGGGGCCCCACTCCTCCACCTAGAATCCTGCCCCCCCCACATGGGGACATAACCTCCACTCCAGCTTGGGCCCTTCCCCCTGCAGGCAGACCAGCACTAGGGGGCCCCTAGGGCCAGATATTGGCCCCAGCCTGGCTGATTGGTCTCTGGGGAGAGCAGGGCCAACTGGCGTGGGTGGCATGGCTTCTGGTATGGCCCAAAGGCCATAGTCATGGCTGCACTGAATTCCAGTCGGCACCACCCCTGGAGCGGAGTGATCAGCTGCACTGGCCCACCCCAGTCCTTGAGGCAGACTAGCTGGCCCAGGAGTGGAGTGGAAGTGCAGAGGCTGACCTACGGCCCAGGGCAGCCCCACTCAACCCCCCAGCTCCACCTATGTTTAGGAGAATCTTTTCCTGATTTATAGATATTTTAAGAGTTGAGATATAGAGGAGTAATGGATGCCCTTGTTCTTTAGTTTTCCTTTATCTTTCCCATAGCTCCACATGACTTCAACCACACACCAACAGCACTGAGATGATTTGGCTCATTAGGGTAGGGAGATTTCGTTTGCTACCTTTAATCTTTTCTTAGGTTTCTTTTCCGTCTTCCTGGATTTTTAGCGTGTAGCCTATTCACACAGACTGCACGCTGTAGTGACAATAAATAAAAAGAATAGAGAAATATGATCTGGTATCAGCATGATGTGGAAACCCATTAGTATTTTTAACATGGTTCTTATCTCATAGAAGAATTAGAACAGTGGATACAGGAGAACCTCAGAGTTATGAACACTGCAGGGTTGGGGACTATTCATAACTCTGAAATGTTCATAAGTCTGGAAAAAGCATCATGGTTTGTTCATACGAAAGTTTACAACTGAACAAACTTAATACAGTTTTGAAACCTTATTATGGAGAAGAAAAGTGCTGGTTTTAACCATCTTAATTTAAATGGAACAGCCTGATGAAGTGGGATTTCTCCCACAAAAGCTTGTGCGATAAATACGTTTGTTAGTCTTTAAAAGTGCCACGGGACTCCTTGTTTGTTTGCCGAACTAGAGTAACTCGGCTAGCCCTCTGGAACTTGTTAACATAGAAACAGATGCCCTAGCTTATCATTTTTTTTTCTAAGTAGTTGTAACAGGACAGGAGCAACATGGAATAGTTCAGGCTCTTAGGTTCAGTAGGCACAACACTAGGAGACAAGGTAGAGGATAAATCAGACTACCTTTACTACAAACTAGCAGAAATACCTGGTGTTGCCCAGAGAAAACATAGTAAAAGGTGTGATGAATGAACTACATCAATTACATTGACATAGCATATTTTATTGGAAATATTTTTCTCTTAGCTATTACTTTAAAAAATTAACATAGCAAGTGATGTGTTTACAAAATGCATTGATACATTTCTTGACAACAAAGGGTGTGGTGAATGAACTATGTAAATTACTTTAGCATAACATTGTATCAGAAATACTTTTTCATCATATTACTTTAAGAATAACATAACTAGTGCTGTGCTTGCAACATGCATTTACATTTAACTTATTGCCTGATAATAAACTATATTTTTTTGTTTTTCTTTCTTGAGCAAGAACATACAAATTCTTCTCCATTCCAACTCTTGAAGTAGCAATGTATAGTTGATCATGACTGAAGCTGTCAAACTTCAAATCTACTCCTGCAACTTTGAATGTTTGCCGTTGTGATTTGTTAACAGACATGGCAAATGATAGGTGGAGGGGAAACTGTAATCTTTTGAATTGGAATGGCATATTATCTGTACATATCACTAGTATTCTTGGTGTTAGTATGTGTCACGCTTTACAGAAGAGTTCAGCAAATGCCTATGATCAGGTGCTACTAAAAGCTAGTTATCAGTGGGCCCAATTAGAGGTCTGGGGGAACCGATTTTGAGATGTAACCAAACCAGTAATTTAAGTTAGGAAATCAGTAGTAACCTTTCAAAATTCTGTATTTCTAGCTCTTACTGTTTTGGAGATCTTTTGGGACAAACAAACAAACTTTCTAAAATATTTGTAAGATTACAGACAATAGAATAGGAAAGCAGGAAAGACCAATGCTTACACCCCTTCAGCAGATGGGACCCCCACTTAGACAACTGCAGTGAAGAGCATAGGGAGCGGTGTCTTGTGGCAGCAGATACAGCAGCTACCCCAATGACAAAGATACGGAAGAAGGGGGCCTAAGCACTAGTTTTTATATGCTAATTTTTGCTGAGTGGGGAGATAGCATACACATCTTGTTCTTTTTTTTTTACATATTTATTACATCCCTTTTCCCTAGTGTTATCTCTTTATTTTTGCAAAGTGTGTAAATTCTGTCCTTGGTTCCCACTGGTATGGGGGGACGGAAGGGGGAATTCCTGGTTGGGGCCAGGGCTGATAGTACCAGCCTTGGTTTGATTAAACAGCATATGGATTTTATCATGCACAAATGAGATTGCTTAGGGGTCAAGGCTGAGAAATGGTGCCACCACCTACTAACTAAACCATAACCAAGTCTTCTGTGGTCACTACAGTTCACTTCCTAGGTGGTGGCAGTGGCGGCTTTTGGGGTAGGCGAAGCAGGCGGCTACAATAAGGGGTCCCGTCTTCAATTTGGTAGACAGAAATGAAAACAGAAAAATATAGAAATTGTTCCCATCTAGCAGAGCTAGTAGGGCTGGAAGCCTAAGCACTTTTCACTCTTGGCTCAAGGCAAGCTATCATTAGGATCTGTGCTTCTTCTGAAATGCAGATTTCACCATTCTCTGTCCATTACCTTCACATTGACATGCTAAAAAAGCAGGAGCAAGCAATAGACAGTATAATAGTAGGAACTTTTCCAGTGGCCTCAGCTTTTAATTCCTCACTGTGGCCATTTATTTTGCCATTTTCTAATTTTGTGAAATACTGCCTTTTTTCTTTTCTTTTTTACCTATTCTTTTGCCTTTTCCTTTGACTTTGTGACAATTTTTACTTTGGCTTTTTTTTAGCTCAGGTTACCAGGCAGGTCCAGATAGGCTGCTACATCTAAATACAGTGCTTCCCTTAGGCGATCATTACACCTGTGTGTGATGTCAGTGCTGTATGTCTTTCTTCTTCTTCGAACGCTACTCGGATGCATTCATTAATAGGTGTCTCCGTGCTGGAGCACCGGATTGGCTGGAAAAACTTTTGTCCTAGCCTGTCAGGAGAGGGCAGACGGCCTCCGCCCCTCGCACCACCCCTTGGCTATATATATGGCCGCCTCCTGACCCCTCCTCGTTGTGAACTGCAAGCAGCCTGTCCTCCTTTCTATACTGATGGGGTCGCCTTTGAAGTGGGCATATGGGGTGCTACCCAGTAGGGGGCAGTTATTCAGGTGTATAATGGCCATGGGCAGGACTTTGGCCCAACCCTTGAATGACCCATCTGAAGTCAGTTTGCATATTTGTTGTTTTAATAAACCATTACTCCGCTCACTAGTCCTAAACCCTGAGGGTGGTAGGGAATATGTAATGATATACCCCCCATTTTTTTTGTGTCCATTGCTCTACTAGGTTTCCTATGAAGTTGGTACCCCTATTTTATTGGATTTTGGAGGGAGTCCCCTACACTTGGCACAGCTTCTGCCAGGCTTTAAAATATTTTGCTAGATGGAGAATGGAACAGCAAACACTAGACCTGAGAAGGTATCCACAGCAACCAAGGCCTACTGACTCCGTTGGAGGTGGGCATGGGGCCAATGTAATTTACCTGCCACACTTCCAGAGGGTGGGTCCCTTGAGGAATTTTTCTGGTAGGTTGGCCAGGGACCATGTGGTCTTGGACATTTTGGCAGATAGGGCACTGCTGGCCCATAGAACTGTACTGTTTACCTTGGGTTGCCTACTTGCTTGTGTGCCCATTCCGCTGGATGGAGCACTTCCTCCTCTGGTATAGTGTCTTGCAATACCTTGTGCACTACTGCCAGGGCATTTGTAGCCATGTTTAACTGTGCCTCCTCCATAGTTTGCTTAATGTGTGCATTGGTATATCCTACCTAGAGCTTGATGTGCTTAGCACAGGAGCTGATATTTTTTCATATGTCTTGACCCATACTGGCTTTGGGTGTATTCACCAGTCCTCTTGTTCCTGTCTTTTGGCCCAAATAGTGAGCCCCATGGCCACTGCCCAGGATTTAGTATAGACCAGGGGCTGGCAACCCAACAGAGCTAAAGAGCCATTTCCCCCTATCCTCCCACCACAACTGCATGCGCTCGAGTCAGCCCAGCAGCTGCTCCAAGGTGCCCTAGTGCTGGCAGGTGACGTGCAGGTGGCACACACTCCCTGGCAGGGTGGAGCAGTGCTGCCCCGCCTATCCCCAGCCGGCAGTCCCTCCCAAGAGCAGCTGGCAGAGAGCTGCAGCTTGCGGAGGCGGGACCCTAGAATGGCCTTCTCTGAGGAGTTCAGGCCACTTCGATCTGGCCATTCCAGGGCTGAACTGGCCTATCTGCTGGCTGCTCTTGGGAGGGCTGGCCAGCTAAGGGGTAGGTGGGGCAGTGCTGCTCTGCCTCGCCAGCACTAGGGACTGCCTCATGCATTGCTGATGGGAGCCCCCTTACTTGGCCCCGATGCTGGGGTCAGCTGGGAGTCCCCCAGAGCACACCTGGCTCCCTGGAGGAGATTTCCAAGGAGCCAGATGGGGATGCTCAGGGAACCACAGGTTTTCACTGAGCCTGAGTTACTGATATACACCAAACATTTGGGGTCCCCCGATTCAATGGCCTTAGCCAATTGCACTGCTTTTAATTTTGCGTAATGGCTGGACTTGTTGTCACCTTCTTGGATGAGCTGTATACCTCTCTGGCCAAGTATGACTGCCACGCACCACACCCAGGTAGGGCTTCAGTACCTAGTGCTACCATTAGTGAACCAGACATAGCACCACAGCAGGGTTCTTAACTTGTTGTGTGGGGGATCCAAGTGCTTATTCCCACTATGGCTGGCAACGGGAATACATTTCCAAAGGGATAGCCCTGTTAGTCTAGTCCAGCAGAAAAAACACAAGGAGTCGTGTGGCACTTTAAGACTAACAGATTTATTTTTCGCATGAGCTTTCGTGGGAGAAAATTCCACTTCATCAGATGCTTTGAAGAATGAAGTGGGATTTTCTCCCATGAAAGCTCATGCGAAAAATAAATGGGAGTAAAGTCTCCTTTGCTGTGGGGGTGGTGGGTGACCTGCTTGTGCAAAGTTGAGACTCCCGTTGGACCAGGCTTGGCCCACTCCTGGGTGTTCCACTTCCATTTTAGTTCCATGCCAAGGGAGAGCACGCCCCATCTTTGGCCTGAAGGGCTCCTGGATCCAAGCCATAATGGATGTGTTAGGCTGCAGCACCACCAGCCAGCCCTTCACTAGCTGCTCCATCTCCTGCAGTGCCAAATAACATCTTAGAACCATTTGCTCAATAGGGATATAGTTTGCAGCTGCATCCTGCAAGATTTACACTCCAGAATCCAAGCAGGATCCAGATTGGTTATGAATTTTCTGTGGGCTCCAGGCTGCTACCCCCTGGGTGAGTGACACTTGTAGCTCCACAGTGCTTGGGCTCCAGACTCCTAGTGCCATGGCAATTACTACCCCAGTGACAAAGATCCAAAGGTGGGAAGGCCTAAGCATTAGCTTTTATACACTAATTTTTGCTGAGTGGAGAGAGAGTATGCACATCTGGTTTTTTTGTTTGGTTGGGTTTTTTTACATATTTACTATATTCCTTTGCTCCAGGGTTCTCTCTTTATTTTTACAAAGTGTGTAAATTATGTCTTTGCTTTCCACCAGTACAAAGGGGAGTGGGGGAAATTCTTGGCTGGGGCCAGGGCTAATAGTACCAGCTTTGGTTTGCTTGAACAACACCTGGATTTTCTCGTGCACAAATGAGATTGCTTAGGGGTCAGAGCTGAAAAATGGTTACACCACCTACTAACTGAACTGTAACAAAGTCTTCCATTGGTCGCTACAGCAGTTTACATTTAACACAGCACTGTGCTGTATTTGCCTTCTTTTGGTTTTCTCTTCCACTGCCTGATTTCATTCTTCCAGTTCCAAATGAAAGGTGTGGTTGACCCATCAGTCCAAAACTCTGATGCTTGTAACTCTGAGGTTCCACTGTGTTTATTTAGAAATAAGTACCCAGGCCCCAAAGTGCTTCCTCTGTCCAACAGTAAAGCTTCCACACTCACTGTACTCATCCAGATTGGGTCGTGCAGAGATGATCTGATCTGGTGCCACTCAGGAGAGACACTGTGCATGACATAAAGAGGAATAACCAAGTAGATCAAGGAGCTGTGATCCTGAAACAATGAGACATCACTGACAACTGCCAAGTTATTTTTGCCTAGAATGCAGGACTAAGGGCACAATGAGGCATGGGCAGTTACAATCTATATTTGCATGATGAAGGGTTTAACATTGAACGTTAGGTCTCTCACATTAAGCTAACTTACTGTTTATGCCCTTTTTTCCACTACTCATTTGCCACTGAGGGAGTTCTGAATGGAGGATTGTTGAGATTTCCCTGTGTATGTATGGATACATAGTTCTTCCTAACCACTCAGGTTTATTAATTCATCAAGAACCACGTAGATCTATAAGTTTAGGTCATGTTCAGGTGCACCAAATCCAGGCATTGACACAAAATACACATGCAGTCTTGCAAGCAACTAACATACATGCTGAGGACTGGCTGCTTTACCAAGGAGCCATACGAATCACCAAGATTTACTTGTAATCTTCAGTTATCAATTCATCAGAATTCCTGAGATCTCACACTTCAAGCAATTCTCTCAAGGAGTTAGGGTGTGTTTCTCTTGGGGCACTTTTTCCCCACATGGCCCCTACTATTCCTGAAGCTTGGTTTGAGAGGCACTAGTTTAAAATATCAAGCAATTGCTTTTGAAGTCACAGTTTGAGGACTTCTCAGACCAATCTACCTTGGCTTATAAGAGAGAAACATGCAGATGCATTCCTTAGTTAAACTTCAAAACAGCATGCCTCAAAGCCTCCTTAGAAAGAACATAGACTCAACAAGGTCTTCAGAAAAGCAGATTTTTTTGCTCTTACAGGGAACTGAAGGGCAGGATCCCTGGGAGGCTAATATGAGGATGAAAGGAATCCAGAGGAGCTGACTGTATTTTAGAGAAACTGGGGGCACAGGAGCAAACCATCTCCACGGGCAGACAGAATGGCAAATATTACAGACAACCAGCTTGGTTTAACAGAGAAATCTTTGGAAAGCTTAAACACAAAAAGGAAGCTTCCAAGATGTGGAAGCTTGGACAGATAACTAGAGAAGACAATAAAGATACTTGAAATGCAGGAGAGAAATGAGGAAGATGAAAACACAATTGGAGTTGCACTTAGCAAAGACAAGAAGGGGAACAAGAAGGATTTCTACAGGTATTTTAGTAACAGGAACACGGTCAGAGAAAGTGTGGGCCCCTTACAGAATGGGAGAGGCAACCTAGTGACAGATGATGGAGAAAAAACTGAAGTATCCAGTGCTTTCTTTGCCTCTGTCTTCACAGACAACTTCAGCTCCCAAATTACTGCACTGGGCAGCACAGAATCGGGAGGAGATGAGCAACCCTCAGTGGTGAAAAAACAGGTTCAGGACTATTTAGAAAAGCTGGACATGTACAAGTCTCAGACTCTAAGGTCAGAAGGTACCAATATGATCATCTAGTCTGACCTCCTGCACAGTGCAGGCCACAAAACCTCACCAACCCACTCCTACAATGAACTTCAAACCCATAACTGAGCTATTAAAGTCCTCAAATCACGATTTAAAGACTTTAAGACAGAGAATCAAACAGCAAGTGAGCCATGCCCAATGCTACAGAGGAAGGCAAAAAACCCCAGTGCCCGGACCACATAAGCTTTTTTCATGGCCACATCGCATTGGCTACTCATTTTCGTTCTGTGATCAACCAGTATGCCCAGGTCCTTCTCCTCCCCCGTCACTTCCAGCTGATGCATTCCCATCTTATAAGAAAAATTCCTGTTACTTGTTCCTAAGTTCATGACCTTGCACTTCCCATTGCTGAATTTCATCCTATTTCTAAGGCTCCACTTTACAAGGTCATCCAAATCATTCTGTATGCTATCCTGATCCTCCTCTGTATTGGCAATACCTCCCAGCTTGGTGTCATCTGCAAACTTAATTAGCATATTCCCACTTTTTGTGCCAAGGTCAGTAACAAAAAGGTTGAATAAGATAGGTCCCAGGACCAATCCTTGTGGAACTCCACTAGTAATCTCCTTCCAGCTAGACAGTTCACCTTTCACTATGACCCTCTGTAGTCTCCCCTTTAACCAGTTCTTTATCCACCTTTCTATTTTCATATTAATCCCCATCTTCCCCAATTTAACTAATAATTCCCTGTGTGGAACTATATCAAATGCCTTGCTGAAATCTAAGTAAATTAGGTCCACCGCATTCCCTTTATCCAAAAAACCTGTTCTCTTCTCAAACAAGGAGATCGGGTTGGTCAGGCATGATCTACCTTTTGTAAAGCTGTGTTGTATTTTATCACAGTTATCATTTTCCTCAATATCCTTAAGTACGTTCTCCTTCAAAATTTTCTCTAAGAACTTGAATACTGCTGAGGTCAAACTAACACTTTCTTGAAAGTAGAGACTACATTAGCAATTCTCCAGTCATAAGGTACAACCCCTGTGTTCACCGATACTTTAAAAATCCTTGCTAAAGGGCTGGCAATTTCATGTGCCAGTTCCTTTAATATTCTTGGATGAAGATTATCTGGACCCTCTGATTTAGTTCCATTAAGCAGCTGAAGCTTGGCTTCCACCTCAGATATAATAATTTCCACTTCTACATTCTCATTCCCATTAGCTGCCCTACCTCCATCGTCAATCTCACCATCACCCTCATTGAAGACAGAAGCAAAGCAATTATTTATTCAGCTATGCCTAGATTATCCTTGATCTCTACCACATCCTCCATGTATAGTGGTCCAACCTCCTCCTTCTGTGTTTTCTTTCTATTTATATGGCTGAAGAACCTTTTACTATTGATTTTGATTCTCTTTGCAAGGTCTAACTCTGCTTGGCTTTTGGCCTTCCTCACTTGATCCCTACATGCTCTGACCTCTAAAAGGTAGTCCTCCTTTCGTATCCCTCTCAACTTTCATTCTTTGTAGGCCTTGTGTTTCCTCCTAATCACCTGTTTAAGATGTACATTGATCCAGCTTGGTTTAGAACCCATGCCTAAAAATTTTTTCCTCTTCTTTGGAATGCAGGCTTCAGATAGTTCCTGCAGCTTTGTCTTGAAGCAGTTCCAAGCATCCTCAATGTTCATATCTATGAATTCTTTGGTCCAGTCCACTTCCCTAGCTAATTCCCTTACTATTTTGAAGTTAGCCCTTTTGAAATCAAAGACTCTGATCACAGATTTATTTTTGTTTACCCTTCCATTCAGTTTAAGTGGGATTAGCTCATGATCATTAGAACCAAGGTTGTCCCCTACAACTAATTCCTCTATGAGGTTGTCACTACTGACAAATACTAAATCTAAAATTGCATCTCCTCTCATTGGTTTGGAAACTGCTAGATGGAGAAATTCATCTGCTATCACCTCCAAGAAAATCTGGGCCCTTTTTTTTGTTGTTAGCGCAAATCCTCCAGTCTATATCTGGGAAGTTAAAATCTCCCATAATCACACAGTTCCTAGTAGTGTTTCCTTCCTTAAAGAGTTCTCTATCCATGTCCAAATCAGATCCCAGTGGTCTGTAACACACCCCAAGCACTAATCCAGGAGAAACTCTAGTAGCTTTCTTCTCCAATGTGATTTTGAGCCAGATAGACTCTGTCCTGCTAATTTCATCACTCTGAATTTCTTTGCATTCTGTTGCATCATTGATATACAATGCCACACCACCACTTTGCCATTACATCTGTCTTTCCTAAAGAACACATAGCCTTTAATGCCCGTACACCAGTCGTGACTACTATTCCACCATGTTTCTGTTATCCCTATAATATCTGGTTTCAATGCCTCTACCAGTAGTTCCAGTTCTTCCATTTTATTACCTAGGCTTCTCGCATTGTTATATAAACATTTTAGCTTTTGCTGCTCAGCTTTGCTCACATTCTGTACCTGACATGGCTTTTTTTTTTTTTTACTACTGCCAACATCGCCCATCAGACCAATATTTGTGCTTCCCTCCTTTCTAGCATCTATACTGCCTCTCACATCTTTGTCTTTTCTGAATTCAGTTTCCTGCCTCTCAGTGACTATGTTCACACAGGGAGGGCTTGTTTCGAAACAAGAAGTTATTTCGAAACAGCTTGTTTCGAAACCGTTTATTTTGAAACACCTTATTTCGAGGACAAAAAACTTTGTCCTCGAAATAAGGCAGCGAAATAGCATGTCCACAGTGTGGACATGCTATTTCACCAGGGGAGGGGATTGCAGGCACCCGAGGGGTAAAGCGCGGCTGGGTGCTTTACCCCGTGGGTGACTGCAGGGACTTCAGGCACCGGCAGGGTAAGGCGCGGCTGGGCGCTTTACCCTGCCGGTGCCTGCAGGGGCTGCAGACACCCTCCAGGTGAGGTGCCGCAGGGCGCCTCACCCGGGGGGGGGCTTTAAACCCCCCCCGCTACCCCCAAACCTGGGGGTGCGGCCCTGGCGTGCGGCTGGAGCCCACTGCTGCCGGGGCTGGAGGGAGTGCCGTCCCGGGATTCCCCCGCGGGGCCGATGCACCTGCCGGGGGCAGGGCTGGGGCTGGGGCAGCGAAACCCTGTTTCGAAAGCAAACGAGGTTTAAGTTGTTTCGGAAGGAGCACAGCCATTTCGAAACAAGCTGTTTGCTTGTTTCGAAATGGCCGTGCGTCATGTGGCCATGGCACTTCTTATTTCGAAACAACCCCTGTTGTTTCGAAATAAGAAGTGTGTGTGGCCATACCCAGTGTTAGTATCAGGCATAGAAATTGTCTGACCATCTCCCAATCATCTCCCCACACTCTTTAGTTTAAAGCTCTCTTAATCTAGCTAGCATCTCTCCCAGAAGTCTGTTTCCCTCCCTACTCAGTTGAAGTCCATCCCTAGACAATTTTCTGTCCATGAACGTCTCCCAGTGCCCATACATCCCAAAGCCCTCCTTGTAACACCACTGCCTGAGCCATCTGTTAACTGCCAGAATCTTCTCACAGCTGTGTTGTCCTCCTCTAGGGACAGGCAGAATCCCACTAAAGATGACCTGAGCCTCCAGATCCTTGAGAGTCCTCTCCAGCCTGGCATAGTCTCCTTTGATATGTTCCAATGAGAGCCTAGCTATATCATTCGTACCCACATGAAGGACAATCAGAGGATTCTTTCCTGCTCCCATTAGGATCCTCTTCAGCCTAGATCCACATCATGTATCTTAGCTCCAGGCAAGCAGCACGCCCTCCTGTTCTCAGGGTCACTTCTAGTTATAGGCCTGTCTGTCCTCCTCAGCAGAGAATCCCCAATCACATACACTTGCCTTTTCCTGGAAACAGTGTAATTCTCCAGTCTATCCCCAGTTCTCTCTGTCCAGGAGTCTTGATGTCTATAGCTGCTGTTCGCAATCCTCTGCATCCACTCCTGAATGCTCCCTGGGCTCTTATTTATCTCCAGAGGCTCAGCTCCCCTTTGAATGGGACTAGTTGCTTTCCTCTTCTTCCTCACACTCCCACCTTCAGTGTTCACCTGCTGGACTCCTTCATTTGCTAATTCAGCAAACCTGTTACTGAGTTCTATTTCACCTTCACTAGCTGGTCTTTTTCTCTGCTGCCTTCTCACAGTCATGTGTTTCCACTTCTCACTTTCCTCACCTAGCATTCTCCCCTCAGAAGTGGTTGCTCCTGTTTCAATCTGCAGGTCTGAGTTTTTGTCTCCAGCCTCTCCAGTCCTCCCTTCTAAACTCAACCATAGTTGCCACCTGCATCTCCAACCCTCAGATTTTCTCCTCCAACAGCTCTATGAGGTGGCACTTCACA
The DNA here is from genome assembly GCA_007922195.1 of Podocnemis expansa. Taxonomy (NCBI): domain Eukaryota; kingdom Metazoa; phylum Chordata; order Testudines; family Podocnemididae; genus Podocnemis; species Podocnemis expansa. The sequence goes on from ML682098.1 coordinate 2,638,527, forward strand.
CAAACAAAATTGTTTGGGGTTACACCCTCCAAGATAATGTACATCCCACAGCTTCACATCCTCTCATCTTCATTGTTTCTTCCCTTGTTGGAGTGATTTCTGCTACTACCTCCATCTCTGCCATAAGTCTGCCTTTCTCCCCAAACAGCCCTGGTGCCTGCTCCTGCTGCTGCTGCAGCTTGCTTGAGTGGCTGCCTTTATAGCTCCCCCAGTAGGAAAGTTCCACCCCTAATTGGGGTCACCTGATCCAACTGCCACTCAGCCCCTGCAAACCAAGAAAAAAAAAGAAAAGAAGAAAAAAAGAAAAAAAAGCCAAACCAGAAAACAAACATAAAACAGAAAGGCAAACACACAGCACTCAACTCCACAGAAATCTACAGTCCCTAACTCCCTCTCAAACTCCCCTGTTAATAGCCCTGTTGCCTGCTCCTGGTGCTGCTGCATGTCCATGAGGCCAGAAGCAGTGCATACAAGGGTGCTGAGGGTATTCACAGATGTGATTGCAGAGCCATTGGCCACAGTCTTTGGAAACTCTTGTAGATTAGAGAAGGTCCCAGATGACTGGGAAAAAGGCAAACAATGTCCCTTCTTCAAAAAAAGAGAAGAAAGTAGATCTGGGGACATGCAAATAGGTCAGACTCACATCAGTCACTGGAGATACCATGGGTCAGGTCCTCAAGGGGTATGGCCACACACACTTCTTATTTCGAAACAACAGAGGTTGTTTCGAAATAAGAAGTGCCATGGCCACACGACGCACGGCCATTTCGAAACAAGCAAACAGCTTGTTTTGAAATGGCCGTGGTTGTTTCGAAATAGC
>ML682098.1:2639746-2712383 GCA_007922195.1 Podocnemis expansa
CCCCCGTGCTGACGCACCTGCCGGGGGCGGGGGTGGGGCAGCCCCTGGGGCCCCAGCCCCACCCCCGTCGGTGCGGGGGATTCCAGAGGTGGGTCCCCGGGGGATGCCCCAGCCACACCTCCCACAGAAGTGTCGGCGCTGGGGATTCCGCACTGGCATTCACTCCGGCCCTGGCAGCAGCGGTCTCCAGCTGCGCGCCGGGGCCGTGCCCCCAGGTTTGGGGGCAGCGGGGGCTTTAAAGCCGCCGGGGTGAGGCGCCCCGCCACCCCTCTCCTGGCGGGTGCCTGCAGCCCCTGCAGGCACCGGCGGGGTAAAGCGCCCAGCCGCGCTTTACCCCGCTGGTGCCTGCAATCCCCTCCCCTGGCGAAATAGCATGTCCACACTGTGGACATGCTATTTCGCTGCCTTATTTCGAGGACACAGTTTTTTGTCCTTGAAATAAGGTGTTTTGAAATAATATGTTATTTCAAAACAGCTTGTTTCGAAACGTCTTGTTTCGAAACAAGCATACCCTGTGTGAACATAGCCAAGGAATCCATGTTGATGCACTTGGAAGAGAGGGAGGTGATCAGAAACAGTCATCATGGATTTACCAATGTGTCATGAAGGCTGAATGCCATCTATGGTGAGATGACTGACTCTTTGGATGAGCGAAAGCAATGGTTGTGATATAGCTTAAGTGTAGCAGAGTTTTTGATAGTCTTCCACAGTATTCTTGCCAGCAAGTTAAAGCAGCATTGGTTGGATGAATGAACTACAAAATGGATAGAAAGCTGGCTAGATCATTGGGCTCAATGGGTAGTGATCAACAGCTCCATGGCTAGTTGGCAGCTGATATCAAGTGGAGTGCCCCAGGGGTCAGCTCTGGGGACAGTTTTGTTCAAAATCTTCATTGAGGGAATGGGATGGATTACACCCTCAGCAAGTTTGCAGATGAAATTAAGCTGAGGGGAGTGGTGAATATACTGAAGGCAGAGGTAAGATACAGAAGGACCTAGAAAAACTGGAAGATGGGCTAAAAGAAATATGATAAGGTTCAATAGGGAGAAATGGAGTCCTGCGCTTAGGAAGAAAGAATCCCATGCATTGTTACAGACTGGGGACTGACAGGCTGGGCAACAGTTCTGCACTTAGGAAGGAAGAATCCCATGCAGTGCTACGGACTGGGGACTGAGGGGCTGGGCAAATAGTTTTGCAGAAAAGGACCTGGGGATTACAGTGGACAAGAAACTGGTTATGAGTCAGTGTGTTCTTATTGCCAAGCAGGCTAACAGCACATTGCAGTCAGTAGAAGCATTGCCAGTAGATCAAAAGATGTGATTATTCCTCTCTGCTCAGCATCGATGAGGCCACATTTGGAGTATTGTGTCCAGTTTTGGGTCCCCCATTACAGAAAGAATGTGGACAAATTGGAAGAAGTCCAGGAAAGGGCAACAAAAATGATTAGAGGGCAGGAACACATGACTTTGAGGAGAGGCTCAGGGAACTAGGCTTGTTTAGTCTGCAAAAGAGAAGAGTGAGGAGGGATTTGATTGCAGTCTCAGCTACCTGAAAGGGGGTTCTGAGGAGGACTGAACTACAAGGCTGTTCTCAGTGGTGACAGAGGACAGAACAAGGAGCAGTGGCCTCACGTTGCAGTGAGGAAGGTCTAGGTTGAATATTACAAAAAGCTTTTCACTTGGAGGGTGGTAAAGCACTGGACAGGTTACCTCGGGAGGTGGTATAAGATCTCCATCCTTAGAGGTTTTTAGCAGCTTGACATGAAAAGTCCTGGCTGGGATGATTTACTTAGGATTGGTCCTGCTTTGAGCAGAGGATTGAACTAGATCACTCCTAAAGCCAGGAGCATCACTGCCCTGGGGAAGGACCCAGGGCACTGGCCCATGCCCCGCCCCCTGCCGGGGACAGTGCAGGGAGCAGCAGCAGAGGTGTTGCTGGCGCTAGGCATGTGCCCCGAACTCCAGTGCCAGTGCCCCAGATCTCCAGCCCAATTGGCCCGGAGATCAAGGGCCCAGCCACCTGCCACCGTGGCGGCCCCATCCCTGGCTGGGGATCCAGGGTGTGGCAGCGGCAGCCCCATCCCTGGCTGGGGATGCGGGGCCTAGCCGCCCGCGGTGGCACAGCAGTGCCAGGCCCCGTCCCTGGACAGGGGGTGGGGCCTGTGGGGCGGGGCCTGGGCCCACGCCCTGGGTCCCGCCCCCCCCGGCCAGCGACGCCCCTGAGTGGCAGCTGCAGCCACGGGGCTCCCCAGCCGTAGAAGGGGCTGGAAGCTACCGCCGCTGCTGCAAGCAGCTGGGTCTAGGATCCGCGGCCGGGGACAGAGCTGGGAGTGGCAGCTGTGGCCGTGTGGCTGCCCGGCCTTGGGGAAGTGGCCACTGCTGCTGCTGGTGGCTGGGCCCCAGATCTCCGGCCCAATGCGGCCGGAGACTCGGAGAGGCAGGGGGTCCCACAGGACCCGGGGCACTGGTGCTGGGATTCAGAGCACAGGCCCCGTGTGCTCGGCGCCAGCAATGCCCCTGCCTGAGGCCCCTTCTCACCATAGTCTTTGATTTTTCTGTGATTTTTAAGGGAACTTTCAATTACTTATCTTAAAGAAGAGAAAGAGAAAGATAACTTCTGAAATAAAGTCATACCACTTGTCAGGCCTGCTAGTCCTGGGATAGGGTAGAATCTGTCCATGACTCCTGTCCAAGTGTCCGGAAACACTTTATGGATTCAACAGCTTCTTTGAGGGGTTCAGCAAATGCTGAGCTCCCCCATCATGATCTCAATTTTATACTTGGTTTTTAGGAAATGCTGGACAGGACAACCTCTTATTTTTATGCACATCTGCCAAACAAGTCCCCAAATTTCTGTTCTCTCAATTTGAGTATTCAGTAGTTGGTGGCCAAGTCAACACATTTCTCTGATAATTTCTTGTCAATATTTATGTTGTGCATTTCAAGGATTATATTTCTCTACCTATTCATTGGAATTTCTCCTTTATTAAGCAATTTCTTTTAATATTTCAAAGTTATACTTCATTTAGGCATGGCTATCTTTCAATATTCTTTTTCCTTCTGGTGCAGGGCAATTCATATCACTTCTATAGTATGACAAACATTTGGAAAGAGAAACCAACTACACATGCTTTGATTATATCTAATGTCTTTCATTTTATACCTGTCAGGGCTTAGAACAGGAGACATTACAAATGCAGGAACAAAAATGACCATCCACATAGGAGAAATAGCTCATCTATAAGGCAAACAATTGTACAGTTACTATTTTGGGGTTAAAGATGTTCTGGAGATATAGCTATATCTATGTACAGTGTCTCTCTGTATAGGTGTATCAGATATATACTTTTTGAGGGATGATGGAGTTTGACCCATACAATTTTCATATTTCTGTAGGTCACTCAACAACTTAGTCTTAATCAGTATGAACTTCAGTTTCTCTACCCTTTGTGAAACTTGATTAATTTCCAGGAAACAGTGGTACACTCTGCAGGGGCAAACAAGGTGTTGCCCTGGTTTGCCAACCTTTAGGCCATTGTTTTCAAACAGAGAGTGGAGAGGCAGAGACCGTTCTTTCATAAATAAATTATGAGACTCTTCCCAAGGCATAAACAGCCCATTTCCTATTCCTCTTGGAACAGAGGTGGGATATGCAAGGGTATACCTTGTCTCCTGGATAGAGGAAGAGAGTGATAGGTTTTGACTTATTACAACAGATTCCAAATGTATTGATATCTGCGCATTTCACAAAGGAAGTAGCAAAAAGAGAAGATGAAGAGAAATACTCTCCGCTTTTCACTGACCCAGCCATTGTCCACAGGCAGTCTTTGTAGGCATCATATAAGGCAGGGGCGGATTACCAAAAAGGCTTAAGACACAGGCCCTGGCCAAAAAGGGAGGCCTGGGTCCAGCCCATAAAATCCTGACAATCAGCACCTGTCTGCACTTCTACCTTGGCGCTGAGAGGTGGCAGCGGGGCCCTGAAGCCTCCAGGCTCTGTGCTCCACCCTCCAGAGCAGGCTGGCCTGCCCCCAGGGATTGATCAGGCCAACCCCTGTTTGCTCTGTCCAGGGGGCAGGGCCAACTGGCTCACAGTGAGACCACCACCATGGCCTTTCAGGGCCTGTGGCCTGGAGGTGGGGAGGCTGCATCGGAGGCCCCCATGCCAGCCACTTTCCACCCCCACTGGGCAGACTGGCTGGGGCAGGAGTGCCCTCTGGCCCACCTCCCCCCCAAATGATGGGGGGGCTAGGCAGGGGGGACCATTGTTGGGGGGCCCAGACAGGAGGGGGCCGTGCAATGGGGGGAAGCCCAGGACCCCTGGGCCGGTTTATTCGATTCTGCACTAAAGGCCTGATTCTCTTCTTGGTTCTGTGGTATAAATTAGGACTAACTGAAGTAACTGAAATCACGCTAGTGCAAAAGCCAAGTTCAGAGAAGAGCCTCAGGCTTTCTTGCTGTAGACATCTCACTTGATATCTCTGCTTTCTCCCGCATAGCTTGGGTTCTGGGGGCTAAGAGGCATGAGTTCCAGATGATTTCTCGAATATTTACACTTTGGTCGGTGAAGTGTTACAAAAAGTCTGGCAGGCTGAGTTGATGGAGTTGTTCTGAAGGTTTGCTATGACAGCAGTGCACTTAGCCTCTGGAGAGTAATCTGATCCCAGAACGCTAATGGAGAGTGCAAAGCTCTGGGGCATTAGAGCTTCAAGTTTGGAATGGCCCCACTAGCTGCAAATGACAGAGAAATAAGTAAGCTCGGCACGCTGCTCCCTAAACCTCCACAGCATTCCAAGGGTCATGCCCTAGCCCTAGACAGTCCATCATCCTCTGTGCAGCTTGAGGTAAGATAATGTGCATCCCTGAGTTTAATTACCCAAAATAATACTGGTGCCTTGAGCTTTCTTTGGGAATACAAGGAACATCTCTTATCCAGTAAGAATCTGCCACCTATGATGCCATCAGAAAAATTTTTTAAGGTTGCATTTTCATCAACCTGATAGTCATGACAGATAAGTTTATATATATATTTTAGGTACATAGATAGGCAATATACCAAATATGTACACACACACTTTTTGTTAAAAGAATGTCATTTATGTGGCAAAATCAAGCACTCAGAGTTTATCATTGTTCTTGCAAGCTTAATTTGACACCCTTCTGCATCCATCCTCCTCACTAAATTAGGCAGATGCCCATGGGGGGGAGGAATACAAAACCATGAACTCTTGTAGTGAAAGACAGTAACATAATTCACTCCTCCAGCAGATAGAATTATGGTAGAGTCAACTGTTTTCGTGGAGGGAGAATGGACTACTCAGTCCAGTTGCTGGGACTTGGTGGAGTCCAACCCAGCTGATTTTGCTTTCTCCCCCCCCCGCCATGCGAAGAATCATAAAACCATAGAAAATTATGAATGAAAGGGCTCTCAGGAGGTCATCCAGTCCAAAGCAGGACCAACTCTAACCAAATTATCCCAGCTGCACCTTAAAAACCTCCAAGGATGGAGATTCCATCACATCCCCAGGTAATCCATCCTGGTGCTTCATGAACCATCTATTAATTCAATAATAAATAAATAATAATTCAATAATAAAAGAAGAAAAGAGCAGAATACCTTAGGCATGTTACTCCAAAAGGAACTATAGAAAACCCCACCCCTGTCTTAAACCTTTCAGACCAAAATAGCCAGTGGCCTCTCTTACAGGTCCCTTTTTAACTAAGGGTAGCTTTTACTCCTTAACTAACCCAAACAGATTTGGAACAAGCAGAGAATAGCAATTCACAAAAAGACAGTATTTCCCTTAGTAGAATTACAGATATTGATAGATTTGTGAGCAAACTAACCCTAAATACCATTACTCACTATGCCTTGCATCCAGCATGCTAATCACCTAATTGTGCTCTTTGTATCCATGCTAATACAGGACCCATGCAGATTAGTTGCTCCCCATCCCCAGAAGCTGTTAAACACAGCTTCTAAGCCTGCCTTACACTGGGAAATGCTCAAGTGGTCCCCTCCTGATGGTCTATGTTCCACCCTCTGTCTATGCTAGATTCTGCTCCAGAGTCCCTCTGTTGAATCTTAGCTCCCCAGCCAAGTCCTTCAAATCCACCCCTTCCAAGGTTCAGTCCAGCTTGCTGCACTTCTCGCCATTAAATTAAAGTCAATGGCCAGCAACCCTGTGCTGCTCTTGGCACCAATGCTATTCCTAGCATGCTATAGAAACAAAGTGGTACCTAGGTTCCTCTTCTTCTCCAGGCCTTGGTCTAGGTACCCTAATCACCCCATCTGAGGCTTTCTATCTTTTGTCAGTCACTGCACATCTTACATCTCTCTAGGCTGTTTTCCTTGCAGTTTCCAGTTGCATGTGGTCACTCACTACTGGAATCCACTGGTTGTCCACTTCTGGTTACTCACTCTTTGGCTGCTGCTTGAGCTACTGCTGCATTTTGCTCTAGTCTGTCATTCCAGAGTCCTAGATGCTATTCTCTAAGGTCTACTGCTTTAGGCTTTTTCTTGCTTCCCAGAAGAAAAGCCTTCTCCCTTGGGCTTCCTAACTGCCTCAGCAATTCTTTTTGCTCCCTTTTACACTGCTTGTTTTCTCCTGATTGGCTGGTAGCTCCTAGCAGCTGATTGCCTGCCACACACCTTGGGCCCTTCTTAATCCCCTGTGCACTGTAGCATGGCAATGGCACCATTACAGGTTACTTCAGCTTTTTGTACATCAGCTGTCATAAGGATGCTTCCCACATTCAGTAAGGGGCCCAGACTTTCCCTGAGTTTCCTTTTGTCGCTAACATTTCTGTAGAAACCCTTCTTTTTACCCTTTTCTCCCTTGCTAACTGCAGCTGAAATTGCGCTTTGGCCTTCCTGATTCTATGATTCCTGCATGCTCAAGCAGTATTTTTATACTTCTCCCCAGTCATATGTCCAAGCTTCCACCTCTTTGAAGCTTTCTTTCTGAGTTTAAGTTCACCAAAGTTTTCTTTGTCAAGCCAATCCCATCATCTGCCATTTTTGCTAAGGTTTGTTCTTGAGCCCTTAATAAAGTTTCTTTAGAATACAGCCAGCTGTCCTGTGGTGGCCCAGGGTGAAGCAGCCAAACTCTTCAGACCAAGCAACTCCAGGGGCCCCATTGGGGAGGCACAGCCGGCTGGGAGTAGGCAAGGACCGCTGCTCTGCCCCCGCTGGACAGAGGCCAGTCTGGCAGGCAGGCAGCAAAGCTTTTGGACCTGGTGGTCTGTGGCCCCCTGCTTTGCCCCCCATAGGAGTTGGGACTGTGGGAGGGGCAGTTAGGGCAGCAATGGGGCCCAGAGCCCCCAATTGCCTAAGGCCACCTCTGTCCAGCACTGGCATTGTGCTGTAGAAAACCAGGGTGTGGTGAGTGAAGGAGTCATCAGGAGGTGTCTGAAGGAATTCATCCTCCCACACAGCTGGCTAACTCATGGTGAGGACTCTTTACTGGCCTCTGAATCATCAGTGGTTAGCCACTGCCAGAGTCATGCTGCTGCTCTGTCGCCTCTGTTCAATGGCTTCACAGGCTCCCCAGCTGTGCACTTGCCATCCATAGGTAGGAGTTTCCTCAGGGTAGACTCAAAGGGGGAGCCATGTCAGTCTAGTTCAGCAAAACAAGCAAGGAGTCTAGTGGCACTTTTAAAGATTAACAAATGTATTTATCACATGAGCTTTTCTGGGAGAAAAATCATACTTTGTTAGAAGCCTGAAGATGCAAGTTCTCTGTCTGCAGGCTTCTTGTTTGTTTTATCAGACTTCTTGTTTGTTTTTCATGGATAGGACACCCAGAGGATCCTTGTAAAACTGGTTCTACTGTTTTTATATAGACGAGTCTTTTTACATGGAGAACCACGCCTTGAGTTAACAGAAATGGGGATGAGGGCTAAGGGCTGGGCGCCACATGGCACTGTCACTTGACATCACCATTTAGGCCAGGGGTGAGGACGCTACCTGGGAAACTGAATACAAGCACTGTGAAGGGCTGTGGAGCTCAAGGAGTTCATTTCCAGTAACTTCTCACTCAGCATGGCCAAGTCCCAGTAGTGTCTGCTAGTGACCAGCTTGTCCCTTGCCTGGAACTCCACAGGGAGACTGTCCCAGTCAGTGAGAATATGGGTGGGTTTCAAAACTATGCAGGGGATTGGGATGTCCAATTCCCAGTAGTGTTACTGGGATTCCAGATCCCTTCAGTAGCTTTGAGGAACTTAGCCTCAAATTTTCCAAGGTTTGCTGAAGGCAGGAAGGAGTTAAGAGTCTAAACATCTCTAATCATAATTAAAAATCACAAGAGCTGTGAAGAAGAAACTGAAAGAACTCTGGGTCCAGAGCTACTTGGCAAACACATCACTTGTACTCAGTCTGCTTGGTGTTGCTTTGGTGCAATGGATTTACATACAGCCAGCTACGGTGTTTCATCTCAATGCCAGCAACGTCAAAGGAGGAGAGTCAGTTCCCCCAGACCAGCTCTTCTGCGCACTCCCACCTTTAAGGGGATACCACTTGGACTGGTGATCTTACTAGCTCCTGTACCCCAATGGGGTCAGGTCACCCCAACAGTCAATTGGGAGAATTCCACAGAACACTGTGCTGCTGGGGCTGAGTCGCATAATCTGGATCCTCTAAGGGATTGCTGAAAGCAGCCTCCTAGTATGCAGGTAAATTGTGCTGAACCAAGTTTTTGTCCTGTATGGTATGTAGACTGGTGGGGACTTCCAGAGGCTGGGCCAAGCAAGGGCCTGCTGCTAGGCCCCCTTAGTACCCAGGGAACTAGCAACAAAGAATGTAGGCCTGCTTATGACTGGGGTACTCTGTGAGTCTGAAAAAGATTTTGGGGTTGAGCTAAATAATCAGTTGTGCATGAGATCCCTAGCGTGATCCTGCAACTGAAGGGACTAGTGTGATCCTAGGACATATGAACAGGGAACCCTGAGTAGCAGCAGAGAGGTTGTTTTACCTCTGTGTTTGGTGCCAGTGTGACTACTGCTGGAACCCTGTGTTCTGGTTCTGCTGTCCACAGTTGAAGAGGGATGTTGATAAATTGGAGAGGGTTCAGAAAAGAGCCACAAGAATGATTCAAGCATTGGAAAGCATGCCTTTCAGCAGAGTTTCCCAACCAGTGTGCCAAGGCACATGGGTATGCTGTCAGATCTCAGCAGGTGTGCCACAGAATTTTGTGAAAAGCTACTCAAAGAGTTCTGGATTGGTTCATGAATATTCATAAGTTAATTTGAAGACTATATGGTGGTGTGTCTCAAAATAATTAAAGGTATCCAGGTGTGCCACATTAGAGAAAAGATTGGTTTGTCACTTCCTTACAGTGACAGGCTCTAGGAGCTCAATCTGTTTAGCTCAGAAGAGAGAAGGTGAAGTGGTGACTTGGTGACAGCCTGTAAGTATCTCTGTGTACAGCAAATATTTAATAATGGGCACATCAGTCTACAGAGAAATGTCTAATATGTTCCCAGGGCTGGAATTTGAGGCAAGACAAATTCAGACTAGGGCTAGATGTTCATTTTTAACATCTGAAAAATTAACCACTGGACTAGTTTACCAAGAATTGTGGTGAATTCTCCATCACTGACAAATTTTAAATCAAGGCTGACTGTTCTGATAAAAGATCTGCTCTGGGAATGAGATTTGTGCAATCCAGGAGATCAGACTAGATGATCACAGTGGTCCTTTCTGAAAGATTCTATGAATGCCAAATATTCTTCTGAGGAGCCCATTGGGCACATCTGATTCCTCCGTGGCTCTTCCAGAGTAAGCACGTGTTGTGCTACGGTGACTTTGTCCTGTCACAGATTTGCCAGCTGATCACCAAAGAAGACCCTCCGGGCTGAGCCTGGCAAGTTTGGAAGCTGTAATAGTACAGAGATGGTATCTCAGAGCCTGCCTAGGGCAGAAAGGCTCTGGGTGACCCTGACTGTATCACACTGGACATAAGCAGTGGGATCTCTCTGAGGTTTGAAACAGGAACACATTGCAGGCTGTCTTTACTAGAAAATAAAAGGTAATCATTACCCATCCTTATCATTTGGGATACAACTGAGATGTTATAATTTAACCCCTGGAATGTACAGCTCACTTTAAAGGAACCCAGAAGGACTTTATTGGAGGAAATGGGGAAAAAATACTATTTCTAGTTTTATGCAAAGAGCACTCAAGATCTTTTTTGGGGGAAAAGGCAATGTGGCACATTTATTATAAGACACAGAATTAATTCCTATCTTAATGCTACACACACACATATACACACGCCCAAACACACCAGTAGATGTCCTATAGTTGATAGTTACCAGTCCTGGTTGTGGCTTGAGATTGCAGCTTGGGTTCATTGCTGGAGGTCGTGGCTTGTGACAGCTACCTGGCCAGGGAAGCTGGGCATGAGGGGGGAGCAGGGTCTTAGTTGAGTGCGCACCAATGCTCCTTTCTTCTGGATCTTGTGCAGAACAGTTCCCCAAAGCCTTGTGATCTCACCCACTCTTTTATACAGTTTTGGATTCAATGGAAGTACTGGTGGGTCACGTCGCTTCTGTACCACTATTGATTGCTGGACAATAACAGGTGTGACAAAAAGTCCACGGGTGCTGCTGAGTCACACTGCTCCTGTTAGCAGATGTGACTTACAGCTTGATCTTGATGGCTTGATTAAGTTTTAGTTGTTTTGTTTCTGGGGTGGATCCTTTTCATGCTCTTCAGCCTTGGATGGCCTTCACGCCTCGTCAGGATCAACTGGCAGTTTGCAACTAGTTCACACGTACACCCTTCATCCATACTTTGTTCTTATCAGACAAAATGGATTACAGTGATCAATATGGCAGAGATTGGGGAATACAATGATCAGTATGGAGTTTTCATTTACAATATGGAATTTTCATTTACAATAATGGAGTTTGGAATGCTACAGAGATTGGGGAAAAGGTAGTAGTAGAACCAGAGCTTTAAAGATAAATAGGGACAAATTCACATAGCAGTACAGACTGGGGCTGCTTGGCTCAGGGGAACGAGCTGCTCCCCTGAAGCCACATGAACCCCAAAAGGCAGTGGTTTGAGTCCAAGCTCTCCCCAAAAGCCACAGCCTGTCCAGGAGAAAACACCTATTGCACTCCACCTAAACCAAATGGAGATTGACAGGACCAATGTGACAAAGTTGCAAACACCAAAATAAGACCATCAATGTGAAGTAATCAAAATGAAACAAAGATTGGCAGGGACAACATACAAATACTGGGGTACTATTACAAAGGGGAAGTAATTAATTAGGAGGCACATTACACATAAGAAACGTCATTACCACCAGATTTGCAATATATGAAAATTGACAGAAAATAAGAAACAAGTTACATGTCAGTGAAAGTGGTACAAGAGTGAATTAGAACCATAAGCCAATAAACTCAATAAAGTTATGAGTGAGCCCAATGAATTTATGAATGGATTCATAAGGCTATAGATAACAATTAACACCATATCCCTACACCAGTGATTTCCCATGAAGTCACTATGCAGACATCAGTGGGTTTAGTACACAAGAAAAGCTGCCTGTGCAGGAAGCTTCTTCTGCAGAGGCTGATGGCCACAGCCAAGGCCAGGTGCTGTAGCATAACCACCATCAAGAGCAGACCCTGGGCAAACCACTCACTGTGGCTAGATCCCCAAGGCAGAATTTAGGTTCTGTACCACTAATTGCCTCTAAAGCTGTTGGAGTTCTGGGTGAAGCTACGTTCTTCCAGATGTTCCCTGTGACCAGATCTCAGAGCAGCCAGGTGTGGAAAACTCTCACTCCCCTCCAGTGGCAGAAGGGATATTGACCAGGTGACTTTAAGACTGGTGGTATGGAGTCACTTGAGGCACACTGTAGGTTCTGTAGCTGCACAGCTGGGACACGTGTGTCAGACTGGACATTTGCCTCCTGTCATGTTCAGCATGAACGTGACCACTTTAGAAAGAGCTCCACACGTCTGTGTATCCAGGCCCCATGCTGACTGTGAGACATGAAATCCTGACTGCTCTCCCAGGTGGCCATGGCCCTCCCTGTCCTATGCCTGCTCTCTAGGGGAGCAAAGTGTTATTCTCCACCTGCCTGAAATGTCATGCTCCACACCATGAAAGATACCCCTCACTACCATGGCACCAGGTTCCTATGATCAGGGGTAATAAATAAATATCTGCTATCACGAGGCCTCCCTAACAGTTCCCACTTGGTCACCCCACTGTTCCCACATGGGTGACATTGGGCAGCATTTCATTGTATTTCCATACAATTTTCTCTTATTCCTGATGGTTTCCCTTGTGACCTCTCCCTCAGAAAAAACCCAGCTACTGTCATTATCTGCTGGCATTTGGGTCAGATGGGTTAGTCAGCACAGTCTGTTTCATTCCTGGAGTTTCCACTGGACAATAGTACAACACTTCTGCCCCTGCCTCAGTCCGGAAATGCTCTGACCGCTCACAGGATGTATCGCTGCCCCTCAACTGACTGCTTGGAGTTCAGCCCTTCTCCTCACAGTGTCCAGTGAGGGTTCTTCAGATGCATTTTTCTTCAGGCCACATTGTCTTTGACACATGGAAGCTGGCTCTTCCCAAATTTTTTGGTCTTGTGAGAAGACTAACTGTCAGAGAGCCTCTAAGGCACAGGAAATGAAGCTCTGCCATTTCATCAGAGACCAGATTGATGCCCTGTGCTGATAAGGCTTATTCAGGCTCCGAGCTGTTAAACTTTTTGATCATTTGCTGCCTTTAGTGCAGGTATGAGGCGTGGGGCAAACAGCCTTGGACACTGCCCCTTCCATCAAAGCTCTCCAACGAAGACACATTGACAGTGGCAGCAAAACTTCCCCCATGCCAGTCCACCCATATTCGTCAGACACCAGGTCCCCTGGCTAAGGAGTCCATGGTCACAGGGGATCTCTGCTGAAGCAAGCCAGCTAGTGCCAGTTAAAAATGGATGGTAGTTTCCATGGGCATTGAGTTGAGGTTAAAGTCCAACTTAGCACTGGTAGGCCAGAATGTGGGCTTTAGGTCCAGGGATCACATTGGACTTCTCAGCTGTATGTCTCCAAAATGCTCAGTTTCAAAAGCCTCAGATGTAAAACCAATATGTGGTAAATGGTGATAATGACTACTCAGATCTATAGACTACTGGGAACATATCTAAGAGAGGTGTGAACAGCTGCCATTCACCTAAATAGAGGGTTGACTCTGAAACGTTGTGATGCCCGCCAGGAGAAGATTATTACAGGAACCTTTGCCATGTGAATTCTATAAAGATCTGCAGAGGCTGTTTAGTATTTCTGCCTATATTGATAAGACTGCATCTAACATGCCTGACAGTAAATTTCAACCTTTCCCTATATTTTAGTGCATGATGGGGCCCCAGCGAAGCGCGAACATAGGGAACACTATCCGGCTGTGCCTATGATGAGGGGCTGCTACTTGTCAATGACTGGTATCTAGGGAATATAAGGAAAAAACTGAGTTATGTATATCTGTGAATTACCTTTCACAACCCTAAATAAAATGATGTGGGACAGAGCTCACTTAGGCAAGATCTGTCTGCTGTGCTGGGAAGTTAAGCATGTTGCAGGAAGCTATTTAAGATTTTTAATTCCCATCCTGAGACATTCTCCCTGAGGCTGGGAGGAAAGCAAGTGTTTTCTGTTTGTCTTTAAAGGACCACTTGGGAAGGAGACAGGACACACAGACTGGTGCGTAATGAGCTCTTGAGCACCCACCCCACCTAATATCAAAGCAATTAAATCCAGGGTCAGGGCTGGAAAATGGGCCCAAGCCCCTGGTGAGGATGTGGCGAGCAGCAAGGAAGATGCTGGCCTGGGAGTGGTCAGAGGGGACAATGCTAGGCCCTACTGTTCTACACTACAATAGATCTCAAAGCAATTTACGGAGCAAGTCAATGTTGTCATCCCCATTTTGCAGACAGGGAAACCTTGCTGCCTGTTAAACAGTGATCCCCAGTTACACCTCTCAAACCCCCCTTTGAACTGCCCTTTTACTTTTCTGCATGTGTGTGTGTGTTTGCAGGTTACTCTTACAAAATGGGCATCGATTTGAGACGTTATGTCCCTGCCATTCTGGTCATGCTGGCTGTGTCTTTATCCATTGTCCTCATTCTCAGCCTAGTGAGGATCCAAAATGTTTTCTTGCCTCCTGAGAACAAGGTAAGTCCCTGAGTTATAGCATATGAAGGCCAGTTGCATGGTATGAGTGTTTGGACATTTCAGTGTTTACTAAAAAGGTTATATGTTAACATTTTTTAGCTATAAGCAAAAGGGCATTGCTCTAGCTTTGCAGGTATAGGCTTTCCAAACTCCTTGCATCCTGGACAGAAAGTAAAATACAGGCAGAATACCAACATGTGTTTGAAATTTGTTTGTGCTAAGTTCCAAAGAGGCAGCCATGTTAGTCTAGTTCAGCAAAACAAGCAAGGAGTCAAGTGGCACTTCAAGACTACCAAATTTATTTATAGCATGAGCTTTTCTGGGATTTTCTCCCACAAAAGCTCATGTAATAAATAAATTTGTTAGTCTTTAAGTGTCACAGGATTCCTTGCTTGTTTTGATTGTGCTAGGCACTGTACAGAATTCTAATCAAAGCCCTCAGCTGGGTCAGCTGGGAAGAGGAAAACATCATTTTATTTGGTTACAAATGAATGACCCATCCCAGTGCCATCTCCAGTGCATGATCCCCAGCCTGTTTCCAAAAGGATTCTTGCACTATGACAGGCTTGGTGGAGGTCACAAATTAACATGGAGGTGGAACATTATGTGCTCGGCCCTCTGTTTAAACCCAGAGCAGCCTAGCTAGAGTGAGCAGACGGTATGTGTGAAAAACAAGGACACTTTTATTTCAGGATGGTCCCAACAATATTGTTGGAATGTCTGTTCACCCTAAGCCCATTGGGACTGCATGGATGGAAGCTAGAGTAGAACATGACCACATCTACTCCACCAGCATGCTGGGGGAATGTCACAACTGAACATTCTGTGTGAGATCGTTTTCTTTCACTCCCACGTTTCTCCCACTTTCCACTTGATCCTACAACTGCAATGGTCCGGCTGCCATTTGCAAAGACATGCTGGTAGCTGGGAGGCAGCTGGCTGCTCACGTGGGTTTAAGTCTCCTTCTTTCCAACCACAACACACATTGAAACTGGAACTTTTGGAAAGTTCTGTGGGAGCTGGTGCCCAGCCACCACTCTCAGTGAGCATTGGCCACCCTACCAGCCTAAAGACTTCCCTAACGTTATCTTTTAATGTAAACAATTGACTTCATAATTGCCATAGAACACTTACCAGCTCATGGAGGGGAGGGAAAGTAGTCCCTGAGATAGCAAATGGGAGAGCAAGTGGCCTGTGGAATTGTGAATTGAAGGATACGGGTCCCTGAGGCAGCCATTTCAGAGGGGCCAGTTGTGGCTCATCAGGAGGAGGGGAAAAAAATCAAATGCATAATTCCAAATCTATATAATCCAGTGGTCCCTGAATTTTTAAGTAGTGCCCTCCTTTACCTCAGTGTAACCTGCCTGTGTCTCCCTGGGAGCTAGGGACAGAAGGAGGGATACAGTCAGGGCTAAAGCTCAAGGCCTGTGGCGGGAGTGGGAGAGGGGCCAGGCTGCAGCCAGGAGCTATGGCTAAACTGAGGCAGGGCCAGGGACGGAACTGAGGCTGGGGGCAGGGCCGGAGCAGATTTGGGGTCAGAGCAGGGCTGGGTGATGTTCCCTTCTCTACCTCAATAGGAGGTGGCTCTGGCCCTGCCATACCTCCCAAACATTCCTCCATGCCCTCTTAGTGGGATGTGTCCCATAATTTGAGGACCACTGTCTACATCTTTTGTGGTACCACATATACTAAAATGCCTTCATCATAATCCTGGGGTGGTGCCTGGTGTCTTCGAAGCATCTGACGAAGTGGGATTTTCTCCCACGAAAGCTCATGCGAAAAATAAATCTGTTAGTCTTAAAGTGCCACATGACTCCTTGGTTTTTTTTGCTGGACTAGACTAACACAGCTATCCCTTTGGAAATTTTCAGTGTTTAGTCACCCTTAGTTAGGAAGTTCCAGTGGAGTAGCCATGTTAGCAAAACAAGGAGCCCTCTGGCACTTTTAAAGACTCATAAATTTATTGTGTAGACTTTCATGGAGGAAATCCCACTTTGTCAGACACCTGAAGACAGAAAAATTACAGTATGGGAGGGAAAAATAAATCCAGTGTATTGTGAGTGACAGTGTTCTCACCTGCTCATCAACTGTTGTGAATAGGCCAAATCCAGTGTTTGAATTTAGCTCATTAACACTGGTTGTCTACATAATAATGTGACTCATTCTTCTTTGCATGTGTATATATATCTAAAAATGAAGTTTCACCTTCATGCATCTGATGAAGTGGGTTCTAGCCCATGACAGCTTATGCCCAAATAGATTTGTTAGTCTTTGAGGAGTCACAGGACTCATTTGTTTTGCTGATACAGACTGACATGAATCCACCTCTGGAACTTGCCACCATGCAAGGCAAAGAAAATGCAGGGGCTCAATTGCTATAAATTGGCATCACTCTGAACCTCGGAGGAGAGGGCTGAATAAAACTATTGACCTCAATGGAGTCATGCCAGTGTACGCTAGCTGAGGTGACAAGCTCAAGGGACCTGCCAGTTTCTACTTTACCTTCAACCAAAGCATAGCTCCAAGGGGCCAGCAGACAAAAGAGCAGGAGCATCGTGGATGATGGATGGCCCAGTTTCTGCTCTGTCTTACCTGACCCATCATGTCTTGATTATTCCTTCAAGTACGGGATGGTGTTCGATGCAGGCTCCTCCCACACCTCTCTGTTCATCTACCAATGGGCATCTGACAAACAGAATGACACCGGAGTGGTCAGCCAGATGTTATCCTGTGATGTCCAGGGTCAGTATTTCCAGTATACCCATGAGGGTGCTCCTCTTAGTTTACTTATGCAGTAGGGAACCTGGCTGGTGGAAATGTTGGACATTTCCATAGTCAGAGTCTGGTTGACAAATCTTTCTAAGAAGGTGATCTGCTGTTGGGGAGGCACAGTGGTCTCAGCCAGGGGTTAAAGTTAGCCAGAACATGGCAGAATGCTGTCCTGGGGCCCACTGTTTTTAGGGGCTTAGAGTTCTGGGCCCTCTAAAAATAGGAAATGGTGCCAGAAGGCTGTGTTCCAGGGCCCACCATTTAAAAACAGCAGTCCCTGGAATGTAGTGTTCCAGTTCCATTTTTTATTTTTAGGGGCCCAAACTCTGGGCCCCTAAAAATAGCAGGCCCTGGAATGGTGTTCGGCTGCCATCTGGCAGGCAGGGGGCAGGGGCGTTGCTTGGTAGGGGCCCACCCCTGACTCAAGTCCTACCCCAAACTCCTCCCCTTCCAGGTACCACCCCAACCTGGGGCCTGGGCCTGCCCCCACTCCCCCCCCAAGCCGATCCCAGGCCATGCTGCTGCCCCAACTGGGGGCCTGCTGCCTCCTCCCCAGGCAAAGTGGGTATTGGGGGTTGGGGTGGATATTGGGGGTGCGTATTGGGGGTGGGGGTGGGTATTGGGGACAAGGGAGTGGGTATTGGGGGTGGGGATTGGGTGCTGGGGTGGATTTTGGGAGCAGGGAAATGGATATTGGGGGCAGTAGCTGAGATGCTTAAAGCAGGCCTGAACATGCAGGAGGGGGGTCCCTCCATGTGGGAAGGGGGCCTGCCAGTTTAGGAGTGTTCCAGGGCTTGCCAAATTATACTTTAACCCCTGGTCTCAGCAGGAGTTTCTGTGCCTAGGTTGCCTGAAGTTTAGGGGTCCCTCTTTCCCATTGCTCCCTGGAACTATGCACAGCTTCTGACCACAGCAAACCAACCTGAGCTTGGGCTCTGGGGGCCCTTTTCCTGGCAGCCTCCAAAATCTCAGCACTTTGGGCTGCAGGCACCAGAGCAAGCATTGCCAAGATTCTGTAGACACAGGCAGCTCAGCCATGGAAGGGACACTGGACAGGGAGAAGAGTCCAGTCCACAGGACTTGTCCCTCACCCCTTTTAGTGGGACAGACGACTGAATCCACCTCTAATGACACTCTGTTTACTGTGAGTAGAAGCCAAGGATGAATTCATAGCATCTGTGTAGGTTTTAACTCCTCTTACAGTGTCGGGACACACCACCAGAGACAAGAACCACTGTGACAAGTCCCTTTGAATGCAGGAATTATCCCTGACTATTGCATTCCAAGGGGTTATCAGGACTCAGTGCTCTGCTGCTTTGGCTGAGCAGAGGCTAGCAATGTTGTCACTACCCCTGAGCAGAGATAGGGATGAAGCCCTGTCTGCACTCTTGCTCTGCCCCGGGAATGAAGATATGGTCCTCCAGAGACTCTCCCACAACTCACTGGAACCACTGTGGTGCAAAGCCCCACACCCTCTTGCACTCATGGCACACAGAACATGGAAAGTTGCAATGTAACACAAATTTATTTCCTAGAATCCAGAACAGTAACATAAAAGAACCCCAGACTAAAGCAAGTTGATCCCTAAGGCAGAGACAGAGCACCCCACCTTGCCAGAGGCTGGATTTTTTCCAGGAGGCTGCAGACCCAGATGTTGCACTTCCTTACAAAGCCTTCTAAGTTACCAGGAAAACCCCAGAGGACTAGAAATGATCCCTTATAATTCTAAAACAGCTTTCTACATACCACACCCCCAGTTCTATGTGCAGCATGGCATGAAAGAGTCATGCAGAGGGTCTCTGTTCTCTGGCTTGGAATCAGTATTTCCAAAGGGGTAGCCGTGTTAATCTAGTCCAGCAAAAAAACAAAAAAAAAACAAAAAAAAAACCCACCAACCCAGGGAGTCATGTAGCACTTAAAGACTAACCTTTATTTTTCACATGAGCTTTCATGGGAGAAAATCACACTTTGTCAGATTAAGTTCATCTTGGAATCAGTAGTCATTAAAGATACAGCCCACTGCTGTGCTGCCTGCAGGCCACCGGGTTCCTTCCACCACAGAATCGTGCCCTGGAGGTGAAGAAGAGAGTTGGGTGACATGGTTACTGAGGGCTCCCAAGGGATTCACAGGAAGGTTACCCATCCCCCTACCACAAGGTGCCAGGCCTCTGCCCCAAGGCCCTTCCCCCATTCCCATTCCTCTTATCACCATACCTCTGTTCCAGGGCCTGGGATATCCAGCTACGCCAGTGACCCACCCAGAGCCGGCGACTCCCTGCGTGACTGTCTGGAGGAAGCCATGAGGGTCATTCCTGCTGAGAGGCAGAGGGAGGTACCCACTTACCTTGGAGCTACTGCAGGCATGAGGCTGCTGAGGTAACAACAGAGGGCTCCTGGAGTAAACAAAAAACTGCCCCAGGTGAAACAAGACAACCCCAGCAAGCATGGCTAGAATGGGCTCAGCCCTTTGCTCCCGCTCTGACCCCACATCCACAATGGGTACAGAGCTCTCTGGGAAAGCTGGCCCTGACTGGGGATGCTGACCCCTTGGACCTCTGGTCCTGAACAGGACAGAAATTCCCCGGGTGTGTGTCCTTGGCTTCAGAGCCATAACTACAGATTTTGACGCCTGGGGCAAGCACCCTGAAATGTGCCCCCCCCCATTCATCTGGAGCCCAATCCATCTCCAGTAGCCTTCCAGCAGCTGTGGCCATGTGCCTTCTTCCCCACCTGCTCACCACCTGGCTGCTTTCCCCACCTAGCTGCCTCAGGGGCTGACCATCTGACCCCTTCCCTTCCCTGCTGTCTGCTGGGGGCCATCTCCCCTAGCTATGCACCTTCCTTCCTCACTTGGCCCTTCCCTGCTTCTGCCCACCAGGACTGGATCTCCCAGGCATGCTTCTCCCCACCTGGCTGCTATTCTTTTAAAGGGGAGACTTTGCAGAACTATTAAATATCCCTGTTCCAAAGGGGTAGCCGTGTTAGTCTAGTTCAGCAAAAGAAGCAAGGAGTCCTGTGGCACTTAAAAACTAACAAATTTATTTATCTCATGAGCTTTCGTGTTTTCTCCCACCAAAGCTCATGCGACAAATAAATTTGTTAGTCTTTAAGTTCCACAGGACTTCTTGCTTCTTTTATTAATATCACTATAATTCTGAAATAGAAGGGGGAGCAAAGGAGAGATACTGCATTAAGACAAGGAAATAGAAGCTCAAGCACCCTTAAACAACTGCATTAAAATGCAAATAGAAGCTCAAGTACACTTAAGTAACTGCTGAATAAAGACTGTAAAATGGTATATTGCTTACCAGTAACAGTCCTTCAAGATGGGCTGCTCACATACATTCAGTTACAGGTGTCTAAATGCTGCAGTGCACGGTAGCTCGGAAAGTCTTCAGCCTTAGCCTGTCAGGTCAGGGCACGTGGCCAACACCAGCTCTACCCTGGAACCGCAGCTAGATAGGTGACCGTGACCCCGACCCTCCCAGTCCCATATACCTTCGCCAACTCTGTTAGCGGGGATGGTGGGAGGGGCCTGAATGTATGTGAGCAGCCCATCTCAAAGAAGGACTGTTACTGGTAAGTAACCCACTGTTCTTCGAGCGCTGCTCACATCATTCAGTTACAGGTGACTCCTAGCTGTACCCATGGACAGTGGGAGGAGTTACAGTCCACCCACATTGAATACAGCTCTGCCCAGAGTGGCATCATCTCTAGCCTGTTGGGCGATAGTGTAGTGCATCGTGAAGGTATGTATCTACAACCACGTAGTGGCCCTGCAGATCTCTTGGATCAGGACCTTGGCAAGAGAGGCCGTTGAGGATGCTTGGGCCCTGGTAGAGTGGGCTCTAACAGTTCCTGGAAGGGGCATGTTTGACCTTCCGTAGCAGTCTTTAATGCAGCTCACAATCCATTTAGAGACACACCGTGAGGATACTGGTAAATCCTGCTTACGTTTGGCGACCGCCACAAACAGTTGGGGGGTCTTGCAGAACGGTCAGGTGCGCTCGATATAAGTTAGAAGTGCTCTCCTCATGTCCAGTGTATGCCACCTCCCCTGGTTCTTCATAACCTGGGGGCCTGGTAAAAAACTGGCAAGCAAATTTCCTGGTTAAGGTGAAAGGGGGTGGCCAGCTTGGGGAGGAAGGATGGGTGGTGAAATAAAACCACTTTATCCAGGTAGAACCTCATGTATGGGGGTTCCGAGGAGAGGGCTTTCAACTCCAAAACCCATCTAGCAGAGGTGATTGCTACAAAGAAAACCACCTTCCAGGACAGGACCAGGAGGGTGGCTGAGTCCAAAGGCTCATAGGGCGGTTCTGTCATTGCCCAGAGGATGACATTCAGGTCCCAAGGCGGGGTGGGCTTATGGGGTTGGGGAAGAAGTCTCTCCATGTCCTTTAGGAATTTGATGGAGGTGGGATGGGAGAAAACTGATTGCCCATCCACGCTCTTGTGGAGATCTGAGATTGCCGCTAAATGGACTCTCAGTGAGGAAGGAGAAAGGCCTTTTTCTCTGAGGTCTAGCAGATAGTCAAGGATCAGGTGTATCGGGGCTGATGCAGGGTCTACACCTTTGTCCCAAGCCCAAATGGAGAATCACTTCCATTTGGCTGTGTACGTGGACCTGGTGGATGGTCTTCTGCTACCAACCAGGACCTTCTCATCTCTGTCCGAGCAGAGCCTCTCCTGCTCACTGAGCCAGAGAGCATCCAGGCCATCAGGTGTAGGTGGCCTGGGTCTGGATGCCGAAGGCACCCCGAGTCCTGCATCAAGAAGTCTGCCCACTGTGGGAGACAGAGTGGGATCTCTGTGGACATGTCTTGCAGGAGTGGGAACCAATGCTGTCTGGGCCAGTCTGGAGCTATTAGTATTATGCTCGCTCTGTTCCTGTCAATTTTCAAAAGAACCCTCTGTATCAGGGGAACTGGTGGGAAGGCATACATCAGGGGCCCTGACTAGTTGATGCGGAAGGCGTCCGTGAGGGACCACTCATCACAGCCCCTGAGCAAGCAGAACTGGGAACACTTGCAAGGCATCTGTTATTAAGCTCACTAAGGGCCTTGGGTCTTTGAAGGGGATGCCCCCTATGGCAAAGTGGGGATCCCTCAAAACCTGAAGTGTCCCCAGAGTGTTCTGGGGAACAGACAGTACCTTGTTCAGGGAATCCCTCCATACATGGAACACTGTGGAAAGTCAGATCTGGAAAGGCCTCATCCTCAGGTGCACCGTCTGGATCACTGAGGTGGAGGCTGCCATGTGGCTGAGGAGCTGCAGTCACGGGGGATGTTTGCAGCTCCGTAATGATGGTGCAAATGGACCAAAATCTGGAGCAGGAATGCTGACCTTTTGTGGGTATCTACACACACCCCTATGTACTCTATGTTTTGAGATGGGTGGAGCTTTGACTTTGCTTGGTTTATGTGGAGGCCCAGATAGTCTCAGAGCTTCATTACCGCTCTAACGTGGAGGTCTACTTGGGAGCTCGATTTCTCGACTATTAACCAGTCGTCTAGATAGGGGATGCCCCATCTGTGCAGGTACGCTGCGACTAGCACCAGGCACTTTGTGAACACTCTGGGGGATGGGGAGAGCCCAAAGGGCAGAGAGGTGAACTGGAAGAGGTTGTTTGCCACCCTGAACCTTAGGAACTGCCTGTGCTGGGGCCTTATGGCTATGTGAAAGAAACCATCTTTCAGATCGAGGCTGTGAACCAATCCCTGGGAGACAGAGATCAGAGGATCTGTGATAGGGAAACCATGCGGAACTTTATTTTCCTTATATGCTTGTTTGAAGCTCTGAGACCTAAAATGGGTCAAAGGTCCACACTGGATTTCAGGACCAGGAAGTATCGGGAGTAAAACCCTTTTCCCCACTGCCGCTTGGGAACTTTTTCTATGGCTCTGAGGGAGAGGAGTTTCTGGCACTCAATCTTGAGAACGTGGGACAGTTCCTGGTTTCTGAGTGTTGGACAAGGGGGTGGTTTTCTGTCCTGAGGAATCGAAACAAACTGAATATGATACCCCTCCGTGACCATCTTGAGGACCCACTGGTCAGATGTGATGTTGACCCAGTGATGTGTGAATCGGTGTAAGCAGTTGGGGACCAGCCAGTTTGTGGGTTTGCTGCCTGTATAGTAACCATTAAAAACACTGTTTCTTCCTCGACAAGTGTTTGGAGGCCTGCCCACGCATACCTGATTGCAGATCATGGGACTTCTCACCATTTCCTGAATGGACCTCGTCCTTGTCCATGTCCCCAAGATGGCGCTGGGGAAAAGGGGGGGACCTCGGGAAAGGACTCTGCAGTTGAATCTGTTGTTTTAACTGCTGAAGTTGTTGAAGGATTTGATGAGGTTTTAGAGAGCATCTGTTAGGTTGCGGGGTGTAAATCCACAGTGATCGGAGCATGGCCTTCGAGTCTTTCATGCCATGGAGCTTCGCGTCCTTGGACTCAGCAAAAAGATCAGGGTCTTTGAATGGGAGGTCCTGAATAGTAAGCTGCAGCTGCAGTTGCTAGGTCCGAGCCTTGTAGCCAGGCCAAGTGACACATTACCACAGCTAATGCCATTGCACGAGTGGCTGTGTCTACGGCATCCCAGATAGCCATCAAAGCACCTCTGGATGCCATTTCTCCTTCTTTGAACATCGTGTCGAAGTCCCTAAGGCGATCCTTTGGGATAATGGCACGGAAGCCTTGCATGGCATTCCAGAGGTTAAAGGTATACCTTGTCATAATGGCTGAGTGGTTTGCTATGCTCACCTGAAGGGCTGCTGTGGAGTAAACCTTCCTGCCGAGCAGGTCAAGTTTCCTTGCATCCTTATTTTTATGGGTGAAACCAGGTTAGCCTTGCCTCTCTTGCTGGTTCACGGCGTCGATGACCAGCAACCCCGGAATGGGGTGTTGGAACAGGAAGGAGAACTTGTCCTGAGGGACATGGTACTTACGGTCCATGACGCTGGATAGCGGCGGGATTGAGGACGGGGTTTGCCAGCAGGCCTTGACGATGCTGTATACCCCTTCGTGGAGCTGGACAGACACCTTAGCAGGTGGAGCCCTACAGCCGACGTCGGAAAGGGGATTAGTCTTCTCTTGGACGACCTCAAGCTCCAGGTGCAAGCTTGCTGCCATGTGACATAGCAACTCCTGGTGGGTACGAGAGTCCTTGTTACAGTCAATCGGTCTCTCAAAGGTATACTCATCTGGCGAGGAGGAAGAATGGGCCCGCAATCTACTATGATGTGTGGAGTCAGGATTGGGCTCATCGTCTGAGAATTCCGAGTCCATGGCCTGCAAGGGGGACTGGATGGAGCGGTGCCATGAGACTAGGGTATCATTGGTTGCCATGTCCAGCCAATCATGTGACCAGTCATTAGAAGATGCTCTGACCTCCAGGTGGCATGGAGGCAGGGCTGGCTCAAGGGGTTAAGGCGCCTAAAGCCAAAGTTTGATTGGGCACCCCCCCCCCCCCCCGATCTCATTCATGGAGGTTGAAAACGGTTTTTCAAAGTGCATACATCTCCAGCATCTGCCTGCAGAGGGATTTAAAGTGCACTCTGCCTACATGACTTAAGCAGCATGTTGACTAAAAGTGCCTGAGCTGCTAGGAAACAGCTGAAGAGGCAGGAGCCAGCCTGATCTTCAGGGGGGGCTAGGCGCCCCCAAGAACTGTCACCTGAAGCCATGTTTGTCTCTTGCCTCATAGTAGAGCCTGCCCTGCACGGAGGAGAATGACCTCGACTAGGTCACAGTGCGGTACTGGACGGGGAAGGGCCCACTGGCCCAGCCGGTCCCAACGATCTGTTCTTGTGATAAGGCATGGGCGAGTGGGTGTGCTTACGGTGCCATTTTCCTAAATGCTCTCCAACCCTTATTACCATCTTGACTGGAGAAGAGGGGACCGCGGCTGGAGGCGAAGTCGACGCCGAGCCGTGGGAATGGGCCCCCGTAGCTTGGGAGCACAGCATCGACACATCCTGGGAGGAGCATGGGGAGGAGGCCAGGGAGCAATCCTCAGCAGATTGTGGTACTGGTGGCAGACTGGGTGGCACCAGGTTGGCCAGGAAAACAGTCCCCATTGCTGGATTGTGGTACTGGCAGTGGGCTGGGTGGTACTGGGTTGGTAGACTGTACTGCTTCCTGTGCTGACTGAACTCCAGTGCCGCAGTTGGTGTCGAGCTGGTTTTCTTCCGTGGTGTGGGAACCCAGGCTGGGGAATGTGCCTGCACCGTTGCGGGAGCCTGCGTCGTCAATGGTGCCATTGGTGGTGCCGCTTTCGGTTCGGCGCCTGGTTGGTTCAGTGACCGAAGTGTTTGGTGCCCCGATGATACTGACGGGGGCGTTGACCAAGACTTTGGGCTTGGCACCAAAGAATGGTCCTGGGGTTCTGGTGCCTGGGCCGATCGGTGAGCCGGCAGAGCACTCAGGACTCAGGCGGCATCAGAGGCTTGCGCACTACTCCCAGCAAGGGATCAGAGGCACAGCTCTCTGTCCTTGTGAGTCCTCCTTTGAAGGACTGACAGAGAAGGTAGCTCTTGACGAGATGGGACTCACCCAGGTATGCGAGACATTTATTGTGTGTATCGTCGAGCGGGAAAGCTTTGCAGCACCCTAAGCAGTTTGAAACCAGGCATCCTGAATTTCGCGATAGAAGACAGGCACTTGCTTATGCAAGTTTCTTGGGTGATCTGAAACTATCACTGAGGGCAGAAAAGGGAACTAGGAGGGTCAGGGTCACTGTCACCTATATAGCCATGGTTGCTGCATAGAGGGGGCATTGGCTGCATGCCCTGACCTGACAGGCTAAGGCTGAAGACTTTCCGAGCTACTGTGCACTGCAGCACGTAGACACCTATATCTGAATGATGTGAGCAGTGGTCAAAGGAGAAGTTTACATTTCATTTCTTGCCTTCCTTATTAGGCATCTTTCAGTGAGAAAACATCACCCCTAACATACCACTACCATACAGAGGTAATAAAATTGAAAACTAACCACTAAATGCTCCTGTTCTAAATATACACACCAGAAACAAATTAAATACCCAACTTCACCAAAACTTATGTTTAAATTTAGTTTATACACATAAACTACCCAGTGTTCTCTCCCCTTTCCCACCCCAAAATGCAGGTTCTTCTTCAAGCACTGCTCAGATGCTTTCAGTAATAGGTGTCTCTGTGCCAGAGCTCCAGGTTGGCTGGAAAACTTTTGTCCTAGCCTGTCAGGAGAGGGCAGGTGGCTTCCTCCCCTCGCGCCACCCTGTGGCTATATATATGGCCACCTCCCAACCCCTCCTCAGTTTCATTTCTTCCACCTTGCACATCAGATCTGGAAGTCTGCTCCTTGCGGATGCAAGCAGCCTGTCCTCCTTCTGTGAGCTTTTCGCCCAACTGGGAGCACCTCTTCGTGGACATAGTTCCACCACCACAGGAGCCTTCCACCATCGGGCCAGAAAATCGTTCGATCATGCCAGGGTTCAAACCCTGCTGTAAGTGTGGCAAGGCCTTCCCCTGGGATGATCCCCACAGGAAGTGCCTCAGGTGCCTTGGCAAAGACCACATGGTCTCAGCCTGTTCCCTGTGTCTCTCCTTTAAACCTCGGACCATCAAGGAGAGGGAACAATGGCGCCATGCCCTAGCCTCTGAGCAGGCTCGGCACTCTCCACCTGAGGCTTCGGGTTCCCGCCTGGTGCCGAGACCCAGCTTGGCACCGTAGCCTACTTGGCACCGTACCACTGGTAGCCGCTGCTGCACAATCTTGATGCTGACTCCGGCACCTCGGTGCCAACCTGGCACCCCGGCACCTCGGCACCACTTGAGGTTGCCTGCGGCACCCTGGCACAGCCTGGTACTGCTGGTACCTGGATCACCCCAGCGCCATTCGCCAGCATCTCCAGCACCATTGGCCCAGTACAGCCCAGCCTCACCGGTGCCAAGTTCACCCCAGCACCTACCGCAGTCACCCTCGGCACTGCAGGCTTGCTATAGCCCGGTACCACAGAAGCAGGAGTCCTCCCAGCCAGGCAGTCCCCCTTCCCCAGGTGAGGACTTGCCACGGGGCCGCGCGGAATCGCTGCTTGTGCCCTCCACCCCCAAAGTGGTGGAGATTGCTTGAGCCCCCCTCCTACTCCCGACACCACCTGCCCCAATCCCAGCTAGAAGGGGCAAACCAGCCTTTACATCTAAGGCCTGGATCCATCATGGGCACCGCTCTCCCTCGCCATACAGCCCCCCGTCTTCCACACCATTGGGGCCTGGTATCATAGGGCCATCTCCACAGCAACATATCTCCTTGCCATTGCCGGTACCGCCCCTGAAGTCTCGATCTCCTTCCCTTGCTTCCAGCCTGGAGGAAGGGTCATCGAGGGGCTCTAAGCGACCTTGGTGCCGCAGTTTGGCGCCATTGCCATCCCATTTCTGCCCACAGGAATGCTCCCCCGGAAGACTCCCTCTCCATCACAGTGAGCTCTTGGTACCACTCTGTCCCTGGCATCAAGGTCCTGTATGGAGAATCTGTCGGCACACTTTGGCTTGTTGCGCTGGGCTACAGCCCATTTAGTAATGGAGGCGCAGCCCTCAGGTCCCCCTCTGGATACCCTCTTCGGGCCAGTCTGCCTCAGCAGAACCCCTGACAGTCCCACTCCACCTGAGCGTCTGGGACCTCACATCTTCCTGGTAGCTGAGCCCAAGCTCTACTGCCCCGGTTTTGCACATGGCAAGCATTAAATACCGGGTCCCCAAATCGGACTTCCCTTCCCTCACTGGTCACCTGGTCCCCCCAAGGGACATGGTGCAGATGGCACTAGGCCCAGGGGAGCCCCCTAGTGACCCCCTCCCATTTTCCAGGGAAACCAGGGAACTGGACCTCTTGGGCCGTAAGGTCTACTCCTCCTTGGCCTTTCAGCTATGAGTGGCAAACAACCAAGTCATAACCAGCAGATACTTGCTGGATGTGTGGGAGTCAGTCAAAAAATTCTGACGCTTGCTCCCACCAGAGGCCAGAGAGGAGTATGATGCTTTTCTAGAGGAAGGTAATATAATTTCCCAGGACCTCCTCCTCTCGACCCACGATGCAGTGGACACAGACACCTGCACTATGGCCTCAGCGGTAACTATCTGCCGAGTGGCCTGGCTCAGGGAGGCTAGAGCACCCCCTAATGCACAGCAGGCAGTCCTTGACCTGCCTTTTGGAGGTACGCCCTGTTCCCCCCCAGAAACCTTATCTGTGGTGGGCACCGCTCGGGACCAGAGGGGAGAGGCCAAAGACTTCGGCCTCCTCCCTCCTGGGCCTGCCCCTCCCACATAAGTCTCTTGGGGCAATGCCCCCTCCCAGTTCCCACTCATCTACATCATCGGGGGAACACAGAGGAATTTTTCCCTTCCACTGCCATCATCCTGCTGCCAGGGTGCTGAGACCCTTTCCTCTCTCACCTGCAAGGAAGGTGCCCGCCCAATTGGCTGCCACCCTATTCTTGAGACATCTGGGATGCAATAAGACTTCAGTGCAACGTCGCAGTGGACAGTTGATGCCCTCTCCCTCCCTTTGGGGGGGGGGAATGGGTTTGATCAAGACCAGCTTTCCTCCCTTGCTACCGCAATCACGGGTGCACTAATTCTGGCCGTGCACTCTCCCCAATCTTGGGCGAACATGGGCCATGCCAACCAAACCCCTCTGCACCGTTGGTACATTGGTACCGGGGTCCACCCCTACACATCCTCGGCAGCTGTTACTTCGGGCACTTATGGTGAATCCGCCCCTCACCCCCCCCTTCTCTCAGGTACCCTTCAACTGACAACCCCTGCACGGTTCGCGTCAGGATGGGTTTTGCCAGGGACGAGAAGCGTGGCTCATAATAGCTCCAGCCACTGCTGCAGAGGCTCAGACACTTGCATACACGGCGTACACCTGGATGCAGAACCACTCCTGTTTACCCAGATGTCCTACATCAGGTAGGCTCCATTCTCGATTCTGGGTCGGGGGGGGGGGGGGGGCACCCGTGCTAGCATACCGTTGGCATGCCAGGTAGCCAGCTCTACTGGGGCTCTCAACACCTCGGCTCGACGAGAACCTCCACTACCCTACCCGTCAAGTAGGACACATCCGCATCATCGTGGTGGACCTTAGCCTCCAGGGAAGGCTAAGGCAGTGGTCCAACCCCTGCATCCCCCTTCTTCACAGAAGCTGAGGCTCCATAACAGCCCCTTCCCTTGCGGGCAGCTCCAGTTGTTATCAGGACACCTATCCTAGGCGTCCTCGTCCTAGGCCCACCCTACCAGAAGCGGTGGTCAGCCCTCCTCATATCTTTCCCCATCCTCCCCACCTTCATCCATGAAGCAGAGACCTAGTGTACCTGACTTGGAACCTTCCAGATCAGGGAACCTAAAGGGACGGTGCCAATGTCGCCTTTCCCATGGAAGGGGAACAGCAGTGGGATACCTTGTCTTGGGCCTTCCACATCAGCATCCACCTTCACAGTATCAGTCCCCCGTCATAGCTGGGCAGAAGGCTGCACTCCAAGCATGGAAGCTCCTCCACTGAGTTGCTTGTAACTCCCCACCCTAGCCTCCCTGCCTTTCGGACTATAAAAAAAATAAAATTCCTTTCTCACCCCCTATGGGTGGTATGTGTTATCCTCAACCTCGGGTCCTCTACCAGAGGTCTGGGAGTTTGAGGGTTCTGCGCAGTATCTTAGCTGTTCCGAGCACTGCACTCTTCTGGACAGAGAGCTCTGATGTTGTTCCTGGGATCTGTTGGAGCCACTCTCCCAGCTTAGGAGTCACAGCCCCGAGTGCTCCTACCACCACCGGGACCACTTTGGCCTTCACTTTGCACATCCTCTCTAGTTCCTCTTTCAGGCCCTGGTACTTCTCCAGCTTCTCATACTACTTCTTCCTGATGTTGCTGTCACTTGGCACTGCTACATCTATCACCACCGCTGTCTTCTGGTCCTTGTCTATTACCACGATGTCTGGTTGATTGGCCAGTACCTGCCTGTCCGTCTGGATCTGGAAGTCCCACAGGATCTTAGCCCTGTTATTCTCCACGACCTTCTGTGGGATCTCCCATCTGGTCTTGGGAGGGTCTAGCCCATATACTGTGCAGATGTTCCTGTACACAATGCCAGCTACTTGGTTATGCCGTTCAGTGTGTGCTGTTCCTGCCTGCATCTTACATCCTGCCACTATGTGTTGGACTGTCTCTGAGGCCTCTCTGCACAGTCTGCACCTTGGGTCCTGTCTAGTGTGGTAGACCCCTGCTTCAATGGATCTGGTGCTCAGTGCCTGTTCTTGTGCTGCTATGATCAGTGCCTCAGTGCTGTCTTTTAGTCCAGCCTTTTCCAGCCACTGGTAGTATTGCCCAATGTCAGCCACCTCTGTCGATGGTACATTCCATGCAGGGTCTTGTCTTGCCATGGCACTTCTTCTGCTTGATCTTCCTCCCATGTCTGCTGCTGCCTCAGGCATTCTCTCAGCAGCTCATCTTTGGGTGCCATCTTACTGATGTACTCCTGGATGCTCTGGGTTTCATCCAGGACAGTGGCTTTGACACTCACCAAACCCCGCCCGCCTTCTTTCCGACTGGCGTACAGTCTCTGGGTGTTGGACTTGGGGTGGAAACCTCCGTACATTGTGAGGAGCTTCCGGGTCTTCACATCGGCAGCCTCCATGTCCTGCTTTGGCCAGCTCACTATACCGGCAGGGTATCTGATGACTGGCAGGGCGTACCTGTTGATGGCGTGGACCTTGTTCTTCCCATTGAGCTGGCTCTTCAGGACCTGTCTTATCCT
Organism: Podocnemis expansa; assembly: GCA_007922195.1. Taxonomy (NCBI): domain Eukaryota; kingdom Metazoa; phylum Chordata; order Testudines; family Podocnemididae; genus Podocnemis; species Podocnemis expansa. The sequence goes on from ML682098.1 coordinate 2,670,492, forward strand.
TTGGTGGTACTTGGATGTTGCTGTCTTCCTTGCCTCCTCATCGTGAGTCCCATGTGACTGTGGGATGCCAAGGTACTTGTAGCTGGTCTGTATGTCTGCTATGTGGCCTGCTGGTAGTTCCACCCCATCAGTCTTGACTACCTTTCCTCTCTTTACTACCATCGGGCCACACTTCTCCAGTCCAAATGACATCCCAATATCCTCACTGTAGATCTGTGTCAGGTGAATTAGCGAGTCGATGTCTCGTTCATTCTTAGCATACAGCTTGATGTCATCCATGTAGAGGAGGTGGCTGATGGTAGTTCCACTCTTGAACTTGTATCCATATCCAGTCCTTGTGATTATCTGACTGAGGGGGTTCAAGCCAACGCAGAACAGCAGCGGGGACTGCGCATCACCTTGGTATATGCCGCACTTGATGGCCACTTGTGCAAGCTGCCTTGAGTTGACTTCCAGTGTTGTCTTCCACAGTCCCATTGAGTTCTTGAGGAAGGTCCTTAGTGTCCTGTTGACTTTGTATAGCGCCAGACATTCACAGATCCACGTGTGCGGCATTGAGTCGTAGGCTTTCCTGTAGTCAATCCAGGCTGTGCTCAGATTGGTCTGTCTAGACCTTGAGTCTTGGGCGACTGCTCTATCTATGAGCAGCTGGTGTTTTGAGCCTCTGGTGTTGTTCCCAATGCCCTTCTGAGCTGTGCTCATGTACTGGCCCACGTGGTCCTGTAGCTTGGCGGCTATGATGCCTGATAGGACTTTCCATGTTGTGGGGAGGCAGGTTATTGGCCGGTAGTTGGATGGTGCTGTTCCCTCGTGGGGGTCTTTCATGATCAGCACTGTCCTTCCTTGTGTTAGCCAGTCTGGGTGGGAGCCTGCTGCTAGCAGCTGGTTCATCTGTGCTGCTAGGTGTTCATGCACTGCTGTTAGTTTCTTTAGCCAGTAGGTGTGGATCATGTCCGGGCCAGGTGCTGTCCAGCTCTTCATGTTCTTGACCCGCTGTTGGATGTCGGCTATTGTGATGGTGACTGGTTCCTGTTCTGGGAGATTGCTGTGGTCTGTTCTCAGGTCCTGCAGCCACTTTGCACTGGTGTTATGAGTCTTCTCTTTCTCCCAGATGTTCTTCCAGTACTGTTCAGTTTCTGCTGTTGGTGGCTCTGCTGTTATTGTGTTGTTGCACTGCAGTTGGGAGTACACCTTGGATGGTTCTTTGGAGAACAGGGCATTTATCTTTTTCGCCTCTGCTTCTCTAGTGTATCTCCTTAGCCTGGTAGCCAGTGCTGTGAGCCTTTGCTTAGCAGTCTCTAGGGCTTCAGATGGAGTCAGGCCCTTGTATTTTCTCAGTAGCCGAGTCTTATCCTTAATCTCTACACCCTTCTGTAGTTCCACCAGCCGGCTAACTTCTCTCCGGGTTGCCTTGATCTTATCCTCCAACCTCATTTTCCAGGGAGGGTATGTATTGCTGTTCTTCTTGATTGTGTAGCCAAGCATCTCCCGGATTACAGAGGCTGTAGCATATACCAGTTCATTGGTTTCAGTGATGGTAGTAGTAGGAATTGTCATTAGGGCTCTATTGGCATCTTCTAGCATACTATCTGATGGTACTTCTCCCCCAAGCCTTGGTAATCGGTCTCAAGGGTTGACTGTAGCTAGTTTATCCATGATCTTATGCCTCATATCAGCTGCTGTGTTCTGTAATGGAGGGGGTGGCAGTGAAGTTCCAGCTTCAGGTGTTGGCTGCACATTGAGTTGTTCTTCTGGGGCTTCTTCTTGAGTCTGGGAGGTAATGTGCAGTTGGTCTATCTCCAGTTGTGAGAGCAGCTGCCTCTTTACTATGTTGAAGCGTTGGGTAACTAGCTGTTTCTCAGTTAGTGTGGATGTAGGTCTTTTGTCCATCCATAGTTCCCTCATACGTTTCATATATCCCCTCTCATTAGGTCTGCTGTTGTAGTAGCATTCCATCAATTCCAGGTTCTCTTGTCTCATCCATGCATGGTTTGTTCCAGTAGCCCACTTATCATCAGATTGTCCTGGTTCCCCAACATCTGGCGCGGACCTTGTTAATCGGGGCAACATCCAAGCCAGCATGACTCTTCTACTTCGTGTCACTCTCATATTCAAGGTAGGCAAGTGAGGCATTAGGGGGTCTTTTTGCCCAAGGACCCCTACTAGGAAGGTAGACAGGTACCCACTGGGATTTGAACCCCGGTCTCCCATATCAAAGGGCATCAGTATTAACCACGATGGTGCTCTTAACCACTACACTATCCAGTCACTCCCACCCACTCACTCACTAGAGGAAAACAGGTTAGAGTTCCTGTTTTCCGAAATACTCAGAAATTCAGAGGCTGGTACCTCCCACAAGGAATGCCATCCGGTTTCCCAACTGGCGATACCCTCTGCATTGGGTTCTCTAAACCTAAGGTACCTCTGTGATACCGCAGTTGATACTCTGCGGGCAGCTTCACTTCCTAGGTGGTTGGAAGATGACCTCTCCTTCCCCCGGCAACTGTATTTTTGGGGGGTAGCTCCACATCAACGTGTCTTTCCCCCGGTGCTCATGTTGGCGCAATGTAGCAGTGGCACTATCCTTTTGGTGGTGCCCTAGGCACGCGAGACCATATTCCTAATACGGCACCTCTATGAGCCCTTTGGCCACCTTGACTGCGTGGCCAAGCGGTAGCTGGCATTGTTCCCACCCACCCATCCCCCCTTTGTGTACAATCCTTGTGATGCTGTAATCCCACAGGATTACAGGCCAAAAAGCGAGCTGTCTCTCTCCACGAGTTCTCACATTACCAAGGCTCTTATAGGTACCAAACCATCAGCACTGCCTCAGGCCATTATGATGCCTTATGGGTGCTAGTGTCCTGGAGTACCCCTCCAGCGAGAAACCCGGGGTTTGGTACAATACCCGGTTGGAAGCATGCACTTTGCGTACTAACTTGAGATCCTGCAGCTGGCATGCCCTGTGCCTCCCACCGCACCACTTTTGGCTTTGGCCTTCAGCGTACGGGCTTGAAGTGTCTTGCCAGACCATTCTCGATCGTTCTCAGGGTTCCCTTTTCCCCAACGCAACTACGTAATTTCTCTACTACTCTCATCGACCAGACCCCGCTAGGACTGGTCGTGCCCCGTCCAGGGGATAAGGTTCATCCCTCCCACGGCTACTTGCACAGCCAGTAGTTGCCCAGGTGAAACAGTGACTCTTTGGATCCCGGCTTGGGCCCTGAGGTGCTCAGTGCGTGGGATACTGTTCATCCCTTCTGTTGTTTCCTGTGCGGGCCACAGCCACTATGGCTAACCCCATGCTTGTTGGCCTCCAGCGTTTCCCGACGAGCTCACGCTGGAAGGTCCTATGGCCAGACACTTATCTTCTGGTCTTCATACCTTGTGTTCTGCCACTTAGGTGGAGCATCCAAACGCAACCCTCTATGTTTTCATGATGCAGTCTTCATGCTCGTTATGGTGACCTTGGTCCATCCTGCCCACACACGTATGTCTTGGTGGGTTTGGCCCTGCCCCTGTCTTTGGGTTGGCCCTCAGTTGTTGATTCTCCTGGGCTACGTCAAGAGCCTAGTTTGTCTCTTGGCTCTGGTTAGACTCTTGTTTGCTGGGCTTCTTCCCATCTGGGGAGTTTTGCTGTGCTGAAGGTGGAAGGGCCAACTCCACCAGCCATCCATCAGCATGGCTAGTAGTCACCTATTACTGAATGCATCTGAGCAGCACTCGAAGAAGAACGGTGGGTTACTCATCAGTAACCGTCCTTCTTCGAGATGGGCTGCTCAGATCCATTCAGGTCCCGCCCCTCCATCCCCGCATCTGGAGTTGGTAACTCTGAGGAACTGAGGCAGGGTTGGGAGGAGGCTGTATATATAGCCACGGGGTGGCATGAGGGGCGGAGGCCACCTGCCCTCTCCTGACAGGCTAGGACAAAAGTTTTCCAGCCAATCTGGCACTCTGGCACGGAGACACCTATTACTGAATGGATCCGAGTGGCCCATCTTGAAGAAGGATGGTTACTGGCGAGTAACCCACCGTTATGCATCATCTAGCACAGGCAACAGCTTCATCCAATCAACACTGCCTGATCCTTCGCGCTCAGAGAAGAACACTTTAAACAGATCCTGCAGTTGTCTTAGAGCTATGTAGTAAACCTCTAACTACACCATTAACAAGATACAAAACAAAGACTGCAAAAGTTCCTTTCCCCACACTAAAGCATATGGACTGATCACACAAATGTCTGCCTGTCTGAGATCACGACTGGCTGTCCCTGTCCTTTCTGCTCCACTGAAAAAAACTCAGAGCTGCAAGAGCTGCAGAGCCCATCTGATAAATTATTCCCTGCTGCCTGCCAGGACCGGATCCCCCCCCACCCATGCCTCCCCCACCCAGTCTGTTTCTGACCAATCCCCAGCCGCTCAGGGCAGGGCTCCTTACCTCCTTATCTGGCTGGGCTGTGTGCTGCTTGTTGGCCAGTCTGCTCCCTCTGTGACCCTGAGCATGGTCGGTGCAGGACAGTGGCGTCGCTAGCGTTGGGCACCCGGGGCACATGCCCCGGGTCCCAACACTGGTGCCCCAGTTCTCTGGCCCAATCGGGCCAGGGATCTGGGGCCCAATTCCTGGTGGTCAGCGGCCACGGCGGCCGCGTCTCCCGCCAGGGATCCGGGGCCTAGCTGGCCGCCCGGCAGGCACCGCCCCCTGGCCCGGGATAGGGCCAGGGGGATGCCGCGCCGCTGCCACCGCCAGCTAGCCTGCGTTGCGGTGCGGCACAGCTCAGCCTAGCCTGGCCCGGCGCAGCTGGAAGCGGCCGCTGGAGGCCGGACCCGTGGCCGCAGCCCTGGATCCCTGGCCGGGGACGGGGCCACTGCAACTGCGGGCTGCTGGCTGGGTCCCGGGTCCCCGGCCGGGGACGGGGTCGCCACAGCCACCGGCGGCCAGGCCGGGGATCCAGGGCCCGGCTGGCCACCCACAGCGGCGCCGTCCCCCGCTGGGGATCCAGGGCCTGGCTGTGGCTGCGGCAGCCCCGTCCCCGGCTAGGGATCCAGGGCTGCAGCTGCGGCCGCGGGCCCGGCCTCCAGCGGCTGCTTCTGGCTGCGCCGGGCCAGGCTAGGCTGCGCTGTGCCATGCCGCGCCGCGCCACACCACAGCGCGGGCTAGCTGGTAGCGGCGGCACGGCCTCCCCCTGGCCCTATCCCGGGCCAGGGGTGTGTGGCCTTTTGGCTGGGGGTGGGGCCTGCCCTCTGGGGGCGGGGCTGGGCCCATGCCCCGGGTCTTTCCCCGCCCCAGCGATGACCCTGGTGCAGGGACATCTAAAACTCCTCCAGCCTGGCCCCAGCAGCCTAGAGGGAACATTGGCACCCTCTGAAAGTGCATGCCTGGGGCTATGCCCTGTTTGCCCCGCTGTAGTTACAGCCCTGCTTGGCTTGCTCAGGTCTGATGCCTCTCAGAGCTCGTGCTGGCAGGGCTGTGGAACTCCCTACTGGCTCCAGCCTGGAATATCATGTTCACAGCCCAATATGGCTCTCTGGGTGTGTTCACACAGCATTCTTATTTTGAAACAACAAGGTTGTTTCGAAATAAGAATTGCCATGGCAACACGAAGCAAGGCCATTTCGAAACAAGCAAACCCCTTGTTTCGAAATGGCAGCCGTTCTTTCGGAACGGCTTAAACCTGGTTTCCCATCAAAACAGCGTTGTTTCAAAATGGCTGGTTTCGAAACAATGCCAGCAGGACATACTGTTTTGAAACAATGCCTGTTTCAAAACAGCATTTGACCCTTCCTCCCAGGGTGCTTAGCAAGCCTGAGGGGGTGTCCCCTGGCCAGCAGAGGGGGACTGCAGGCACCGGTGGACAGCAGCACAGCTGGGCGCCTCACCCCACAGGTGTCTGCAGGGGCTGCAGGCACCCGCCAGGTGAAGCGCAGCTACGTGCCTCACCCCGCGGGTGTCTGCTGGGGACTGCAGGCACCCGCCAGGTGAAGCGCAGCCGCGCCTCTCACTCTTGGGGTCTCCTGAGTCCCCCGCAGACCCCCACAGGGTGGGGCGCCGCTCCACTTCACCCCACAGGTGCCTGCAGCACCCTCCCCAAGCGAAATAGCGTGTCCACACTGTGGACACGCTATTTCGCTCCCTTATTTCCAAGACGCCTTTTTTGTCTTTGGAAATAAGGTGTTTTGAAATAACCTTTTTTTTCAAAACAGCTTGTTTCAAAACATCTTGTTTTGAAACAAGCCCTCTGTGTGTGAACATAGCCTCTGTGATCTCGCCTCCTGCGCCTACAGGGCCAAGGTGGGATCAGAGATGTCCAATGGGTTCTTTTCTCACTGGAAAGCAGTTGTGATACCATCCATCGACATGAAGTCTCTCTGGCTATGTCTACAAGTACAAAATTAATTCAAAGTAGTTAATTCAAAATAACTACTTTGAATTTAAATTGAAGTTATTATTTCAAATTATCATTAATTCAAAGTTATTATTTTGAATTAGGAGTCAAGTGAAGACTCTAATTCAAAATAAAGTAGGCTTTTTTAATTTGAACTAGAGATTCTTCACTAGACTCTCTAATTCAAAATAGGGGAAAACAGACAAAGGAATAGGGAAATTAGTTTGAATTAAGCCTATTCTGTGTCTTAGAATGGCTTAATTTGAACTAAAAACTTTGAAGTAACCATTACTTCAAAGTAAAAGTAGATTTTATTATTTTGAATTAGTGGTTCCTTATTTCAAATTAATTCGATATAATAAAATGCCTCTTTGGCCAGGGAATAAGTTATTTCAAGTTAAGATTCCTTAATTCAAAATAACTTGTAAGTGTAGACATACTCTCTCACCGGATGGCCCCACATGATGGGGAACTGAGATTCAAAGAAACAGAGTGGCTTGCTCAAAGTCACACAGGCCAGCTGCTGTGATGGAGTAGAACACCAAACTGAGGTCATCTAAGTCCAAGGCAAGAACCCTAATCACTGGACCATCCATTCTCTCAGGCTTTTCTAGTCACAGGATTACAGTGAGTTTGCTGTCTGTGCACTGTGAGCTCTTCCTTAACAATTTTGTCCAGGAACAGATCGTTCCCTTTCAGATGGGCTACAGCCCAGTAATAATCCTGTGGGTCTCTATGGTATGGCCTGTGCTCTGTTACTTTGTCACAAAATCTAGGTCTGAAAAGGGAAATAAGGGTCTCCTCCTGGACAGCACCTTGGTTTAACTTTAACATGCCACAAACAATCCAGCAAAGTGGATGAGGTACACATTAAAATCAAGGTGATATGCGTCTTTACAAGATACGACCTAGGATTTTTTTCTGGCAACTTCCATGGCCTTTGTTATAGGGGATCAGGCTTCGAGTTTAACCTGAAGTCTTTACATCATGATTTGAGGCCTTCAGAAACTCAGGAGGTTAGGGATCTATGATGAAGTGGGTGCAGGCCTGGCCTTACGGAAACTGGTGCCTTTGGCAAACCCATATCTTGGCACCTTTTCTGTGAAAGAAATTTCGTCTTCCCTAACAGAGGCATCACAGCCTAAAAGACTAACAGTTGGTTCAACACTGAAACAGAAGTGGCTCCATGGACCCAGCTGGTCCCCTCAAGATGGGTTAGAGACTATCAGTCAGGGATCGTGGGGAAAGTGACAGCAGTCTGCTGTTCCTGCTAACACCTCACGCCTGGGTGCAGGGATGGGGATGTTTAATTTGTGAGGAGCTCAGCAGTGCATGTCAGTCTGGGGCAGCAGTAGGATCAGCAGGTCGGAGCAGAGCAGGCAGGTGGAGTCACAGCACTTCTGCAGGGACAGGAGCAGCAACAGCTAGGGCAGGCAGAGGGAGCCTGAGCTGGGCTGCCCTTGGTGGGAAGACTAGGGTCTTGTCAGGGCTGCACTGCCAGAACTGTGCCTGCAGCAAGCCCTGGCCTCTGTGTGGCTGCCCTTCCCATGCATGGGGCACACATTAAAGTTACTGAGGCTCTCCAGAGACTTGCCTCTCCGCCGCAGGAGGGGAATGGCTAGTGTTTCCAGATGTCAGGCAGAAGGAGGACATGTCCTCCTTGTTACCTTCACGTCCTCCATCTGGCAGGCATTTTAAAAATACATGATCTTGTCTGGCTTTTCACTTACAGGGGTAAAAGTATGCTGGAATGCCCCATAACACTCTATTTTTAGGGGGAAGTATTCCAGGGCCCCTGAAAAACAGAAGAATATTACATTAATACTACATTTTCTCCATGCATCCTCCAATGTCCTTTTCGTACTTCCCTGGTTTCCTTTCCATGCTTTGGTATCTGGGAACTCTAGGAACGGCCAGCTCTCCGGAGCCTGGGCTTGCTACTGGCTGTTCACAGAAAGGGAGTGAATTTAACACCCTCTTGCCCACATCACCCACCCTGTGCATCAGCTCTACAAGTGGGTTCCGAACACCTGAAAAGGTGGGTGTCAGTGAACCCAGCCACTGGCACCAGCGGGTAGCTACGCATGGTGTGGGAGGCTGGAGTCTGTGAGGTCTGATAAGTGGCAGTTTGTCTTCTGGGCTGGGCACACCAGGAGTGGAGTGTGTCCTGGCACCTCTTGGAGTCAGTGCACTGGGGTTTATTGTCCCAGAGCAGATGTAGGGGGTCCCTGGGGCCTTCTAGGATAGGTTACTTTAATCGGGCCATGTCTGTTGCTCTCCAGTTTAGGGCTTTCACCTCAGTGTCACTAGATGGCCAGCAAGAGGCATTGTCATTGGATAAAACCAATGGCAGGCTCAGGACAGAGCAAAGCTTCTACAGCCTATTGTTTTGTCACTAAAAGACATCAATTCTGGGTGCACCAAAAGAATAAGGCAACAGATCGTGTTATTTAATACTAGGAGCAGGAATTCATTCCTGGCCAACTGGCACCCCTGAAATAAGGATCTGGAGCTATCTGGAGTTTTATTTTAACTGCTGTCACAGATCTGTGGCATACTGAGAGCCCCAATATAAAAGGGGGAATGAGTAGGCATCTGGAAGGTGAGACACACTCCAGCAGAGGATGTGTGACACATCTGGCACGCCATTCCCTTGTGCCTAGTGATTGTTATGGAGTCATTGTGACACTTGTCCTAAAGCTAGGCATGAAGGTGAGTGTGACCCTGGTCCTCCTAAGGGAAGGTGACTGAAAGCCCATCCAGGCTCCCTGAGATTGGGTGCATTGGCCTAGATCAGTGCTCACCCCTCACTTCTCCTTTCGGTCCTCTTCTCCCTGCCTCAAGTGCAGAGATCCCTTTTGGATGTGCTATCCTCTTCCAGCCCCTCTGCCTCCTGTCACGCATTTAGTATACGTTCCCCCTGCCAGTCCCCCCGTCCTGCAGTGCGGGCAGCTAGCAGCTATCAGTGACTTGCCCTCACATTCAGCCCCTGGGCCTGCCATAAGCTACTCTACAGCAATGGTTCCCAACCGGTGTGCTGGGGCACACTGGTGTGCTGTAGGAACACCCAAAGTGTGCCATGAGCTTGCCTGAGAGCTGGAGTTAAAGTTCCCTCCCTACTCAGCCCAGCCACCTGGGCTGTGCAGGGCTGGGAAAAGGCAGGGGTTAAAATAAGGGGGAAGGCCCCCTATTTTTAGGCAGGCAGCATTCTGGCCCCCTAAAAATAGAGGAAGGCACTAGAATGGAGAGTTCCATGCCCCCCCCCAATAGTAGGAGCAGCGCAAACGCACCGTTCGGGTGGCTCCAACTTAAACCCAGGCAGCAGAGAGCTGCAGGAGGCTGGGAGTGTGTGTAATTCCCCCTGCAGGGTGGAGCATCTTGTCAGGCAGCCTGCAAACAGCCCAGGTAAGGGGCAGGTGTGTATGTGCAGCAGAGGTGGGTGGTAGTGGCTGTGAAGCAGAGGGTGTGTAGCTGGGGTTGTGGGGTAGCTGTTTGGTTGGGGGGGTGTAGCTGGGAGGTGGGGTGGCTGTGTGGGGGAGGAGTAGCTGAGGGCTAGAGACCTAGTTCTGGCCCTTGCAGTGAGGGAAGGGTCCATCACAGGCAGCAGGGGGCTGGGGGAGGGGAAGGCGGGACCCACTGGGGTGAGAGGGAGCAGCAGTGGGGTGAGGGTTTGCCCTGGGGGGCAGGGAGCCACTGTGGAGAAGGGGGAAGTGGGTGCTGTGCCATGCGCCCCTCCCCTACCTTCCTGTTCCCCAGGTTCCCCTCTGCCCCCCCCCCAAAAGCCACTCTTGTTCTCCCTTCCTCTCTCCTCTCTTGCCACCCTTGTGCTGTTCCCCACATGGCTGCCCTTGTCCTCTTTTCCACCCCTGCCCGGCTCTGCTCCCCACACTCATTCCTGCCACTGCACACGACTCCTAATCTCCCCTGTTTTGCCACCCCTGCTCTGCTTCCCCTACTACCCCACATAGAGCATTTCCAAAGCACTGTGCCATGGTTCATGAATATTCATAAGTGATTTACGATAATTTGAATATTCATTAGTTTTTTAATGGTGGTGGGCCTCAAAAAATTTGGCAGTATCAAGGTGTGCCATGACAGAGAAAAGGTTGGGAATCACTGCTCTACAGCTCCCTCTCGTAGTGCCTACAGTTAGCAGCAGACTCCCTGCCATCACACAGAGACTACACATCTTGCCTCAGCCGTGGGCCTCTTGCAGCCCTCTGGCCACTCCTGGCTTCCCATGCATGACACAGTTGGCACCTCTCTTGTCACACCTGCTGTCCTCACTGCATTGGGCACGCCCCAGCCCACCAGAATGCACACTTCCATGCTGTGCACTGCACCACCTTGGCCATGGCATCTGGGCAGTGACCCATATCGCCCACCCCTAGGGCCAGCCCTGAGCAGGTGGGTGAGGTTCTGTGTCCTGCAATGGGCAGGAGGTCAGACTGGATAAGAACAAGATCCCTTCTGGCCTTCAAATCTATGAACTGTCCTCACTTGGAGCCATTAAACCAAGGCAAGGTGTCTTTTCAAAAAGGACACTCTAGGTCAGATGCAAGTTCCTGGGCTTGATGCAGGAATCAGTGAAGATAAAATTTTAGGACCTGTACTTGGGAGAAGGTCATACTAGAATCTAATTCTTTCTGGTCTTAAATCTATGAAGCTGTGAAATACTTAAATTTGATCAAGTTTCAGACTCAGACTATAAGATTAGAAGGGACTGAGATTATCATCTAGTCTGACCTCCTGCCAGGGCCATAACTAGGCCGCAGTGAGCGTGGCGAAGCCTCAGGTGCCAAATTTTACAGGGCACTGGGATGGATCTGGCTCCAAGCGGTGGATGGGGCAGCAAGGAGCAGGATCTGTCCCCAGCTGCTGTGGGGTGCTGTGCTGGGTGTATGGGCAGAGGCAGGACCACCAGGGCAGCGGGGTGCTGGGAGCTGCCTGTGGGACTGTGTCCAGAGCAGCCCAGGGGCTGGTAGGAGTGGCACACAGTGTGTCAAGCTGGGGGCCATGCAGTGGGGGGGGGTCATAGAGGGCCGCAACCGCCACGCCTGGCTCAGTGTCATGACCCCCACAAAGAGGAAGTTGCTGGCCAGTGGCACCTCACCCTGAGGCCTGGCAGGGTCCTGGGGCCAGAGCAGCACCCCACCACAAATGCCTGTACAGCAGCCCAGCACCCAGCTGCAGCCAGCAGCCCTCAGGGCTCACCCACCAACATGGGCCAGTTCGCTGCAGCGTGGAGGCATGGGGCAGGACAAGTCACAAGGCCAGCATAAAGCCCAGGATAAGCCCCAGCAGGATGCTGAGCCAGGTGAGGTGGCTGTGGCCAGCCATGCCCCCCTCACTGTGCAGCTCCGCTGGTCCCGGCCTGATACACCACAGCCTACAGGTGAGGGCTGCACCCCCCCATCCCCCTAATAACCCTCCCCCCCCGGTAGCACCACCTGCTCTGGTCCAGCATCTCGTGGGCTGCCTCCCCCCCCCCCCAGCAACCCTCTCTCTTCTGGTGGCGGCTGGCGCAGGTGGGATCTGGATCCTTCCCCAGCTGCCACCAGAAGGCAGCTGGGGCCAGATCAGGCCCTGGGTTGGGGGAGGACACTTTTCAGGGTGCTCGTCTCAGGCACCAAAATCTGTAGTTACAGCCCTGCCTCCTGCACAATACAGGCCACAGAACCTCATCCACCCACTCCTGGAATAGACTCCTGACCTATAACTGAGTTATGAAGGCCCTCAGATTGTGGGTTAAAGACTTTAAGGTACAGAGAATCCACCAGCAACTGAGTTATGCGCCATGCTACAAAGGAAGGCAAAAACCCCACAGAGCCTTTCCCAATCTGCCCTGGAGGAAAATTCCTTCCCAACCCCAAATATGGTGATCAGTTAAACACTGAGCGTGTGGGTAAGACTCACCAGCTAGACACCCAGAAAGGATTTTCTGTAATAACTCAGAACCTACCCCATTGAAAATCCCATCACAAGCCATTGGGCATATTTACTACTAGTCAGGGCCATAACTATGGTGGGACGAAAAAGTCCTTGCCCTGGGCACCAATTTAAAAGGGCGCAGCGGAGAAGTGATCACCCCTGCTGCCTCTGGTCATGGTGTGGCGGAGCAATCCCCCACTGCGGCTAGAGCTGGCAGGGGGGATTGCTTTGCTGCCATGGCCAGAGGTGGCGGGGGTGGTCCCTTCTCCATGTCACGGTGGGGTAGGGACCCTGTTGCCGGCTCTGACCTTGGCTGGAATGGGTCACTCCCTCCTGCTGCTGGGGCTGGGTGGGAGACGCTTTTGGGGCTGCTTGCCCCGAATGCTGGAACCCCTAGTTACAGCCCAGCTGTTAGTAATCAAAAATCAGTCAACTGCCAAATAAGGCTGTCCCATCCTCTCCACAAACTTATCTAGCTCAATCTTGAAGGCAGGTAGGTGTGTTGCCCCCACTGCTCCCTTTGGAAGGCTGTTCCAGAATGTCACTCCTCTGATGGATAGAAACCTTAATCTAATTTCAAGTTTAACTTCCTGATGGCCAGTTTATATCCATTTTTTATGTCTATAATGTTGCTGAACTTAACTAACTCCTCTCCCTCCCTGGTGTTTATCCCTCTGATCTATTTATTTTAGCAATCATATCCCCTCTCAGCCTTCTCGGTGAGGCTAAAGAAGCCAAGCTTTTTGAATCTCCTCTCATAAGGCAGGTTTTCCATTCCACAGACCATCCTAATAATCCTTCTCTGCACCTGTTCCAATTTTAATTCATCTTTATTAAACATGTGGGATCAGAACTGCATACAGTATTCCAGATGAGGTCTCACCAGCACCTTGTATAATGGTACTAGCACCTCCCTGTCTCTACTAGAAATTCCTCCTCTGATGCATTCTAGGACCTCATTAGCTTTTTTCATGGCCACATTGCATTGGCGGCTTTGATCAAACAGTACACTCATGTCATTCTCTTCCTCTGTTCCTTCCAACTGATACATTCCCAGCTTATAGCAAAAGTTCTTATTAGTTCCTAAATGCATGACCTTGCACTTGCCACTATTTAATTTCATCCTATTGCTATTATTCCAGTTTTCAAGATCATCCAGATGTTGGGTGATATCCTGGTTTTCCTTTGAATTAGCAATGCCTCCCAGCTTTGCATCATCTGCAGACTTTATTAGCACACTCCCTCTTTTTGTGTGAAAGCCATGAATAAAAGGTTAAATAAATTAGTCCCAAAACCAATCCCTGAGGAAATCCACTAGTAATCTCCCTCCAGTTTGACAGTGCACATTTCAGTAGGATTCACTGTAGTCTCCCCTTTAACCAATTCCTTATACACCTTCTAATTTTGATATTAACCCCAATTTAACTAATAATTTACCATGTGGAACCACAGCAAAAGCCTTACTGAAGTCTAGGTAAATTAGATCCACTGCATTCTCTTTGTCAAAAAAAAAAAAAAAAAGTTTTCTTCTCAAAAAAGAAGATCAGGTTGGTTTGGCATGACCTACCTTTTGTAAAGCCATGTTGTATTGTGTCCCAATTACCATTAATCTGTATATCCTTAAGTACTTTCTTTTTCAAAATTCTTTCTAAAACAATATGAAATAAAGAGAACACACTGTCAAGCTGCCAAGAAAGTAAAAGGTAGTGTTATTTTTACTTTGCTTTTCGCTACCTGACTCCAAATCTAGACAAAAATAGTTTGGGGTCAGTTAGTACAAAGAAACATAAAGCCACCAGTCTCCTGCAATGTGGAATGTTTGCTGCAAAAATGTGGTTTATGAAAGTGAATGTCTGTGTGTGATCTCAGTGCTGTCAGTTCCACTGTTCTTATGACTCTTTCCCTTTGCATATCCTAGCATGGAAAACAAAGTAGCTGCAGATCAGGTCCTGAACGAAGTTACTAAGACCATACAACAGTATCCTGTGAATTTCCATGGGGCTCGGATCATCACAGGTGAAGAGGAAGGAGCCTATGGTTGGATCACCATCAACTACCTGCTGAACTCCTTCACCCAGGTGAGGCCCGTAGGCGAATGAAACACACATCTCTGCCACAGATTGTAAGTTCATTCAGGCCTGGTGAAAGGTGCTGGACTGACAGCAACCCACAATGACCACTCACTATTCCTCTCACATTGGTGCATGCCCAGGAAAGACTGGCTGGAAACTATTAACTCACTTTGTGTGGAGGCTACTGCTTCCATCAGTGAGTGTTCAGACTCATAAATGCTGATAAGAGTATCAAGCCTCAAGCCAGTCTGTATTCCAGCTAGAGGTATCATCTGCCTGAGGGGAGGTTACTGTTTAAAAAGCCTGCTGACTCCCTGGAACGGCAAACATTCCAGAGGCTGTGTGTACAATGGGGGCTTGTCGACTTAACCCTGCTTAACTCAACTTAAGCAACTCCATGGCCACGTTTGGCACTTATTATGTTGACTTAAGGGCTTCCTTAAGTTGACTTAATAACTCCCACCCTTAAAATCAATTTTAAGGGTTAAGTCAACTCTATTAAGTCTTCTTTATGAAATGTGGCAATTTAAGTCACCTTAATAAAGTCAACTTAAGCCAGGGCACATGCTTAAAGCTGACTTTATTAAGTCAGTTTTACTGATTACCCTGTCTTAAGTCGACTTAAAAAAATGGGAACTCTCTAAGTCAACCTTGTTAAGTCAACTGAGCCCTTTAGTATAGTCATAGCAGAGAGGGTCAGATGACACAAACACAAACAAACCTGCCATTATTAAGCTACAGATGAAGGAGAAGACATTATAAACAAGTTCCTCTGTTAAACCCTGTGAGGAAATCAAGAATCTCTCATGGGTGAAACCAGATCACATTTCAGTTCTAAGCCTTTTCAGAGGCTGTATTTTCAGATTTTGTAGGCACGTGGCCTTTGCTATGAGGGTTAACCCTGCTGGCTTATTCTATTTGATTCCATCCCATTTGATCCTGTACAGGTTCTTATACAGGCCCCATCTGAGCACCTTCCACTAATAAATTAATTAACATAACTAGCATCTGCCATGTGATTTGTTCTTCCTCTCAGCCTTGCCCCAGAGGGGAAACTGGGAGCAAGCTGGTGTTTTGTTTTCATAGAGCTTCTATGCTTAGCAATTACATATACACTGGATGTACTAGAAACCAGGGTTCCCAGGATTTTTGAGTGAGCATTGCACTAGTTAACAATAGGGAAAACAAAGGCCCCCTTCCAATCCCGTGCCCTGCCCCCTCACCAGCCATAAACACATATAACTCCTATAAACACCTACAATAGTAATAATAAATAATAATAAATGGCTTTTATCTGAGTAGAAAGCGAAACCTTCCTTGGTGTAGCTGCACTGCATGCTCAGTGTGCCCCTCCTTCCCCACCCTTATGGACTGGGGGTAATGGAGAGAGGCTCTGGGAGGTTGGTGAGGGCTGCTCCAAGCCTCCATCAATGCGAGGCTCCTCTTCTCTTGCCAGGCTCCTGGTTGATACAGGTCTGAGGAGATGCCCCTTCACCCCAGCCAGTACTAAGCTTGAGCATGGAGCTCAAAGGCGGCTCCTCCTCTGCTCTGGCTGGCATAGAGGTGAGGGTAGGGGGCAGGGAAGCTATACCAGGTCAGCAAGGAGCTTGGGTGGGGGGTCTGCACCCAGACAGCATGGAGCCTGGGGGTGGAGAGGGCTGCTCCTTTGGTGTGGCCAGCATGCAGCTCAAGGCTGCCGCTTTTACAGCCAGTGCTGAGAGCCATGCTAGCCCTGTTGGTAGCTGTGCTAGCTAGATTACTACTACTTGGGTAGAGCTCAGGGGACTGAATGACCTCAATACTTCTGAAGCCTCATGGGCCCCCTGTAATCTTGGGTGCCCCCATCAGGCTGGGAATCATACTAGAGAAACCAGATCTAGAAGTGCCTCTTGCACAGGAGGGGTCTGGTCTGTGGTGGCTTTTCATTCTAGTGGGTGTCCATTTTATGGTCTCAGGCTGACACTGAGACAGGACTCTCTCTTGAAGAGCTGCTATGGCCGAGGTCATGATTTTCACACACACATCCTTACAGTGTGGGACCCCCTCTTCCCATCCTCCCCAGTGATTCACAACAAATGTTCCAGGCCCTCTGATATACAGAGCCATCCTTAAGGGGGCCAAAAGGGGCAACCGCCCTAGGCCTCGCACTTTGGGGGGCCTCATGCCTTTGGGGGTCCCACACAACTGGCGGGAGTAAGGAAGCAGGGACCTTCTTCAAGCTGAGGAGCTAGCCTGCCCAGGAAGCAGCTCCAGATGGTCAGGGAAGGGGGAAGGGAATTGGGACAGGCAGCGTTTGTTTACAGTAACTCCTGACTTAAGTAGCCACCTTCCCACAATTGCTTCCTGAGGGGAAGAGAAAGAGCAAGTGTTGAGACAAAACTTATGGAGCCAGCCTCAGTCAAGCTAATGCGGACAAAGTCAGGAGAATGTCACATCCCTAACCTTTACAAATCAGGACCTTCTCTTTGAATTTACATCAGCATCTCTAGACAGCATTCGAGATATTAAGGAACTTTTTTCCTTCTACATTTAACAAGAATTTTCAGTCTTCAGGGATGTCTTTTTGAGCAAACTTCTCTGTGCAGATAATGATCTCTTATACCTGAGAGAGAAGACCCCAGGCTAGCACTTATATGGAAATACTGGGTTTTTAGGGTTAATGGCCATCAATCAACACATTAAAGAAGTTTTTTGTCCTTCCTTCTGCACAAGTATGCCCCATTGTCATTGATTGCAGTCAGAGCACCAGTTCCAAAGCATGGCAAAGAGGAAGGCAGCTGTGGCCGTGTGGGTCTAGTTTAATGAAACAAACAAGGAATCTCTGATGTAAAACAAACAAGCAGTCTTGTGGCACTTTTACAAGCTAACAAATAAATACATTTTTAAAATCTTTAAAAGTGCCACAAGACTCCTTGTTTGTTTTACATCAGGGTATCTGAGAGGAGGCCAATGGTCCCTTGTTTCTTCCTCTCATCCTCAAACAGTACCTGAGTTTCATTACTTAGATCACCTGCAAAGCAATGAGGAATGTAGGAATACATATATTAAACTAAGATGGAAGAGGAGAGAGTCTGGCAGCATGAAGGAAAAAACATGCATTAGACAATTGGAATCCAGTGCTTTAAGGTGAGAGAGGACCTGGATTTATTTCTTGATATTATCCAAAAATAGCATCTCTCTCTCTGAATTTTCACTTTAACAAAAACTTGATCTAAGAAAAATTATTAAACTTGTAAAATTGTGTGCCCATCTTGAACAGAAAACCAGAACCACAAAGAAGAGTACCTCCAGATGTTCCTGTCCACTTGGCTGTGAGGCTGATGAAATATCACCATGACACATTCAGTATTGCCTACCCTAAACATCAAAAATAGTCACAAGTCTGGCTTAAACATATAATTAAAACTCACTTAAAAATAAAGAGATGTTTAAAGTAATAATAAATGAGAGGGATCTATTTTCTTTGACTTCTGGGTTTTGGGTCTTTAGGATAAAGTCAGGTCATGTTTTTCTGCTTCTCTCTGCAACTTTTTAGCTTGAGGGCTAGACATCTATGATTTTATTAAAGAAAAATTATGACACTGCCCAGTGTTCCCTCTAAGCTGATGATGCAGCTGAACAAGTTATGGGTGCACTTGGGGAGCCAGCAGGCAGCAGGGAAGAAACCCATTGGGGTCTGGAAAACCAGCAGGGAACTTGCTCAGCTGCATCATCAGCTTAGAGCAGTGGTTCCCAACCTTTTTCAGTTTGGGGACCCCTTCGTAACAAAAAAAAATCTTTGCTGACCCCCCTCAGCTGTTTATGTAATCTGGCCTGCATGGGCAGACTCTGGCCTGCACCAGTGGGATAGCTGTTGAGCAGCGCTGCCACCACCATTGCCCGCACCACCGGGGAGCTGAGCCACGGCAGCTGTGGTCCCCTGCCCTTGCCCCTGCTGGGGAGCTGCTGTGGCTCCATTCCCCTGCCAGGATACAGCCACAGATGGGGAAAGGCAGCCCTGGCAGGGAGCATCAGGGCTGTAGCTGGATTCTGGCCCCGGGTAGGGACGGGCTCTGCAGACCCCCTGCAATGTGTCCATGGACCTCTATGGGTCCCCAGACCACAGGTTGGGAACCACTGACTTAGAGGGAACATTGCCTGCAAAGTTTAAAATGGGGGGGGGGCACACAAACTGATTCACCCTGGGCCCCGCTCCCCCCTAGGGACGGCCCTGCTGATATAGTAGTCATGATGAACTATGGGCACAATCCAACTCCCTGTGAAGTCCCTAATTCTGTCAGTAGACATTAGATCAAGACCTATATTTCTTCCTTTTCCACCTGGAGGGAACCACTGTTATGGGCTGAATGCTAGACAATTCATTGAAAAGAACAGTTTTTCTTTGGGGCAGGGAGACCAGAGAAACTAATGGTCCAAGCTACTCAACATAAGGCACTTTAAAAGGATCCTGATTTTCAGAAAGTCCCAGCTCCCACTCTCTGGAAATCAAGGCCCTGTAAGACATGTCAGGTTGGCCACCCAACAGTTATAGGTATTAGTAGTTATGTTGGAAAGTCTTGACCATCAGGCATTTCCATCTATAACTTGTATGATGCTTTGAAATCAGAACATTTGCCTGTTCTGCACACGCCAGTGATCCCACACATAAGAGCCAAGATTGGAAAAAACAGCTGAGTGAAATCCTGACCCCATCAAAGGCAAATCTTACACTGATTTCAGTGGAAACAGGATTTCATCCCAGATGAGTAACTCAAGACTGGAACTGTATCTCTCTGTGTTTCCTGGTTTGCCTTGGCAGTACTCTCCCAAAGAACGCAGCTGGATCCATCCTCAGTCAGTGAAGATCCTGGGAGCACTGGACCTTGGTGGAGCATCGACCCAAATCAGCTTTATCCCCAATGGTCCAATTACAGACCAGACAAAAGCCTCTAAGTTCAGGCTGTATGGGTTTAACTATACAATCTACACACACAGCTACCTCTGTTATGGACAGAATCAGGCGCTGAGACAGCTGATCCTGAAATTAACAGAGGTGAGAGCATGTCTGGGGGCAGTTAGCCCCTGCCCTTGTTCTATCAAGGTGGAGGGCTCAGAGCCTGCAGCAGCCTTTGTGAGGTGTACGGGAGGACAGCAGGGAGCAAGGGCCTGAAGCAGAGAAATGTTTCAAGGACAGTGGCGTCGCTGGCGTTGGGCACGCCGGGGCACATGCCCTGGGTCCCAATGCCAGTGCCCTGGATCTCCAGCCCAATCAGGCCGGGGATCTGGGGCCCGATCCCCAGCCGGCTGCGGCCACAGCAGCCCCATCCCCGGCCAGGGATAGGGCCAGGGGGAGGCCACGCCGCTGCAAGCTCTCCCTGAGCTGTCCATAGTTCTGTCTGATTCCCACTATGTTCCCACTTTAGGCTGTGATGCCCCATGTGGTTTAATGAGGGCGGGGACTAGGAATGAGTCTACACTCTGTGAATCACCATGTGATTTTGCTGTTCCCAGAGTATGAGCCCCCAGCACTCCATCAACCACCCCTGCTACCCGAAAGGATACCAGGAGAACACCACATTTGCTTCCATTCATGGAACCCCCTGCAAGTCCTCTCCTGCACTGACCCCGTCTGAAGCAGCCCAGAACGTGATGCTGGTGGGCACAGGAAATGCCACGGAGTGCCGCATGGCCATTAAACAGATCTTCAACTTCACGGCATGCGGCCAGAGTCCATCTTGCACATTTGATGGGATCTACCAGCCCCCAGTCAATGGGGAGTTCTTTGTAAGTGTAAGCAGAGCAATGAGCCTGCTGTTGTGGGGAACTTCCCAAGCTCATACACTACCCTGGCTGGGACTGGCTAATAGAAAGATCTGCGTCCTCACTTCCACTACCTTACCCAGAGGTCAGCCTGACCTCAAGGATTCCTCTCTCTCTCTCCTGTGCGGTGGGGTCCCTGTAACCCCGACAAAGATGGGGCCAGAATTCCTGGTAGCTAAACCCCCAAATTTCAAGGTCACTTAGGGCAGGGACTGGGTTGTCCTCACTCTGGGGTACCCTCTCCAAACTGGGCACTTCCCTGAACAACTGATGGATGCATGTAGCTCAAAGCAATACTATTTATTAAATGCACAGCAATCAAAAGCCAAAATGAAAAATAAGCAAAAAGCAGACAAGTGAATGGCAAACACCCAACTCTGGCCCTGGCCTGGGGACACACAGCATCTCTGGCTGTGGGAGGTACTCACAGTCTACTTTCCACATGCTCCAGCTCCTGCCCAGGCCTGGCTGGGCTGAAGAGGTGCTGTGGGTTGGACACTAGCTCTGGTGGTGGTCAGGGCCATCCCTAGGGTAGGGGAAGAGGGGCAGCTGCCCAGGGCCCTGTGCTTTGGGGGGCCCTGCAGGGCCACACTGCTGCACCCCCAATGCCAGGAACTGGGTGAGCTGGCCAAAAGTGGCAGCCCAGTTCACAGGGCGGGGAGTGGCTTGGGGTGAAAGTTGCTTAAGTCAATACATCAGCATTGCAACAAAGGTGAGTCATTAGGACTAACAACGAGGTGCTAATTGTTGTTCAAACAAACTCTATGCCTCTTCTCTGAGTCAGTATTTCTTTGGGCTTCTCTCATTCATATGAAAAGGACTGAGGTCACTGGCAAGCAACCTTTGTGTTTTTTCTATCAAACAGACTCAATGAAGAAAAGAAAAGAAAAAAATGTGAACATCCCTTATTCCCAGGATATGGGGCTTGCAGTTATTTTTACAAATTAGGACTTGCCACTTTTTTCAGTGGGTTGAGAACAGTGGGTTACTTACCAGTAACCGTCCTTTGAGATGGGCTTCTCACATACAGTTACAGGTGTCTACATGCTGCAGCACTCAATAGTTTAGCCTGTCAGGTCAGGGCACACAGCCAACACCCTCCCTGTGCCGCGACTGCGCCTATATAGTTGACCGTGACCCTGACCCTCCCAGTCCCACATACCTTCACCAACTCCGTTAGCGGGGACAGTGGGAGGGTCCTGAATGTATGTGAGCAGCTCATCTAAAAGAAAAATAGTTACTGGTAAGTAACCCACCGTTCTCCTTTGAGCGCTGCTCACATCATTCAGTTGCAGGTGACTGCTAGCCGTACACATGGAGGTGGAGGCGTTACAGTCTACCCACATTGAGTATAACTCTGCCCAGAGTGGCATCATCTCTAGCCTGTTGGGCGATAGGTAGTGCGTCGTGAAGGTATGTATCGACGACCATGGAGTGACCCTGCAGATCTCTTGGATTGGGACTTTAACAAGGAAGGCCATTGAGGACGCCTGGGTGCTGGTGTAGTAGGCTCAAACAGTCCCAAGAAGGGGTGTGCTTCACCTTCTGTAGCAGTCTTTAATGCAGTTCACAATCCATTTAGAGATACACTGTGAGGATACTGGGAGACCTCTCTTGCATTCAGTGACTGCCACAAATAGTTGGGGGGTCTTGCGGAATGGCCGACTGTGCTTGATGTAGGTCAGGAGCTCTCTCCTTACGTCCAAGGTATGCCACTTCTTCTGGTTCTGCATAACCTGGGGGTCTGGATAAAAGACTGGCAGGCAAATTTCCTGGTTAAGGTGGAAGGGGGTGGCCACCTTAGGGAGGAAAGATGGGTGGTGACGCAAAACCACTTTATCCACGTAGAACCTCATATATGGGGGTTCTGAGGAGAGGGCTTTCAACTCCGAAACCCTTCTAGCGGAGGTGATTGTTAGTAGGAAGGCCACCTTCCAAGACAGGACCAGTAGGGTGGCTGAGTCCAAGGCTACGTTCACACACACAGGGTTATTTCGATACAAGTTGTTCCGAAACAACTTGCATCAAAATAACGCCTTATTTTGAAATAACTTATTTTGAATTAACAAAAAAGTTATTTCGAAATAAGGAAAAAAGCGGGAAACGAAATGGCATGTTCACAGTGTGACCATGCTATTTCCTTACCTGCTTCAGGGGGCTGTAGCCCCCTGGGTGTGAGCCGCTGCCACAGCTCACCCTGCAGTCCCAGAAAGGGGGCTGCAGCCCCCGGCTGGGGGGGGGGGTGAGCCACTGCGGGACGGCTCAGCCTGGTGCCCGGGCTGCCCCCAAACCCCGCCATGGGGATACAGCCCTGCCCCTGGCAGGATTGGGGTGCCGGGAAATCCCGGGGCCATGCTCACCCCGGCCCCTGCAGCGGCGGGCTGAGCTGGGCATCCCCAACCCCATGGCAGGGTTTGGGGGCAGCCCCGGCGGCGGGCTCCAGCCAGGCGCCCCCGGCCTCACGGCGGGGTTTGGAGGCAGCCCGGGCGGGGGCTGAGCCGCCCCGCAGTGGCTCACCCCCCCCGGGGGCTGCAGCCCCCTTTCTGGGGCTGAGGGACAGCCCTTAGCATACTGGCCTGGGTGCTCAGGGTGAAATGTTGTTTTGGAACACTTTGTTCTGAAACAACATGTTCAGATGGATTGTTTCGAAACAATCATTTCGAAACAACATTGTTGTGACCCGAAATTGGGTTTAAGTTGTTTTGCAACAACGGTGCTTCATGTGAACATGGCATTTCTTATTTCGAAACAATCTCTGTTGTTTTGAAATAAGACTGCTGAGTGAACACACCCCAAGGGTTCATAGGGTGGTTCTGTCACTGCCTGGAGCACCACGTTCAGATCCCAAGAAGAGGTGGGCTTATGAGGTTGGGGAAAAAGTCTCTCCGCCCCCTTGAGGAATCTGACAGAAGTAGGATGAGAAAAAAAACTGAGTGACCATCTACTCTCTTGTGGAGAGCTGAGAATGCTGCTAAATGGACTCTCAGCGAAGAACAGGCCTTTTTCTCTGAGGTCTAAAAGATAGTCAAGGATTAGGTGTAATAGAGCTGATATAGGATCTACACCTTTTTCCTGTGCCCAAATGGAGAATCACTTCCATTTGGCTGTGTACATGGATCTGGTAAACGGTTTTCTGCTACCAACCAGGACCTTCTTAACCCTGCCTGAGCAGAACCTCTCCTGCTCACTGAGCCAGAGAGCATCCAGGCCGTCAGGTGTAGGTGGCCCGGGTCTGGGTCCTGAAGACACCCCGAGTCCTGTGTCAGGAGGTCCATCCACTGTGGGAGGCAGAGTGGCGCCTCTATGGACATGTCCTGCAGGAGTGGGAACCAATGCTGTCTGGGCCAGATCAGAGCTAGCAATATCACGTTCGCTCCATCCATGTCGATCTACAAGAGAACCTTCTGTATCAGGGGAGCCAACGGGAAGGCATACATCAGGGGTTCTGACCAGCTGATGAGGAAGTCGTTGCTGAGAGACCTCTCCTCCCAGCCCCTGAGGGAGCAAAACTGGGGACCCTTGCAATTCTGCTGAGTCACAAACACATCTCTCAGGAGGGAAAACACCCTGTCATGGAGGGACCACTCATGGTTCGCTAGAGGCTTTCTGCCGAGCGAGTCTGCTACCCCCGTTGTCCACCCCTGGTAGGTGGGCAGCCACTGGGGTAAAGTTGTATTCTATGGCCAGCTCCCAAAGTTGGCACACCTCCTCGCACAGTGGTGGGGAGCAGACTCCTCCCACCAGTTTGTATAGAACATGGCTGTGGTATTGTCCATGAGGATTTGGACTGACCTCCCCTGTATCTTGTCCAGAAAGGTCATGCAAGCTAGTCTGATGGCCCATAGTTCCTTCACGTTTATGTGAAGAGGGTTGTCCATGTGGCACCAGATCTCTGGAGTGGAGAGTCCTCCTGAGATATGGGCCCCCCACCCTGAGTCTGAAGCATAGATTATTAAGGTGACTGAGGGCCTGAGCTCTTTGAAGGGGATGCCCCCCATGGCGAAACGGGGATCCCTCCAAACCTGAAGTGTCCCCAGTGTGTCCTGGGGAACTGACAGTACCTTGTTTAGGGAATCCCTCCATATGTGGTACACTGTGGAGAGCCAAACCTGGAAAGGCCTCATTCTCAGGCGTGCTGTCCGGATCACGCAGGTGGAGGCTGCCATGTGGCTGAGGAGCTGCAGGCAACAGTGGGCTCTGGTCACGCGGGATGTCTGTAGCTCTGTAATGATGGTGCAAATGGACCTAAATTTTGAGAGGGGCAGGAATGCTGACCCTTTGCGAGCATCCAGACACACCCCTATGAACTCTAGGTTCTGCGGCGGGCAGAGTTTTGACTTTTCTCGGTTTATGCAGAGGCCCGGATATCTGCACAGCCTCACTACTGCTCTGACGTGGAGCTCTACCTGAGATCTCAATCTCCCAACTATTAACCAGTTGTCTAGGGATAGATTCTTATGCCCCGTCTGCAGGTATGCTGCAAACAGCACCATGCACTTTGTGAACACTCTGGGGTCCAGGGAGAGCCCGAAGGGGAGAGAAGTGAACTGGAAGCGGTCTTTTGCCACCATGAACCTTAGAAATTGCCTGTGGTGGGGCCGTATGGCTATGTGAAAGCAGGCGTCTTTTAGATTGAGGGCTGGGAACCAATCCCTGGGAGACAGAGATGGGAGGATCTGTGATAGGGAAACCATGCGGAACTTTATTCTCCTTATGTGTTTGTTTAAGGCTTTGAGGTCTAAAATTGGTCACAGATCCCCGTTGGATTTCAGGACCAGGAGGTATTGGGAGTAAAACCCTTTTCCCCACTCCCACTTGTGAACCCTTTCTGTGGCTCCGAGGGAGAGGAGTTTTTGGCATTTTATCTCAAGTAGGTGGAACAGTTCCAGGTTTTTGAGGTTTGGATGAGGGGGCGGTTTTCTGTCCCAAAGAATCGAAAGGAACTGAACACGATACCCGTCCTTGACCATCTGGTCTGATGTGATGTTGGCCCAGTGGTGCATGAAGCAGTGTAAGCAGTTGGGAACTGGTTGGGCTGTGGGTTTGCTGCCCTTGCAGTAACCATCAAAAGTGCTGTTTCCTTTCAGATGAGCGTTCGGAGGCCTGCCCATGCCTGCGAGATTGTGGGGCATGGGACTTCTCATTCTTGCTCAAAAGGACTTTGTCCTTGTCCAAGTCCCCAAGATGGCACTGGGGAAATTGGAAGGACTTCGTGAATGGACTCTGCAGTTGAATCTGTTGTTTCAGCTGTCGGAGTTGTTGTAGGAGTTGATGGGGTTTCAGAGAGCGTCTGCTAGATTGCAGGGTGTATATCCCCAGCGACCGGAGCGTGGCTCTCGAATCTGTCATGCCATGGAGTTTTGCATCCATGGCTCAGCAAAGAGGTCAGGGCCTTCAAACGGCAGGTCTTGAATGGTAAGTTGCAGCTGCGGCAGCAAGCCCAAGCCTTGGAGCTAGGCCGAGCGGTGCATTACCACTGCTAATGCCATAGTGCGAAAGGCCATGTCTATGGCATCCCAGATAGCCATAAGAGCATCCCTGGATGCCATCTCCCCTTCCTCGAGCATCATGTTGAAGTCCCTAAGGCGATCCTTGGGGATGATGTCATGGAAGCCTTGCATGACACTCCAGAGGTTAAAGATATATCTTGTAATAAGGGCCAAGTGGTTAGATATGCGCAGCTGTAGGGCTGCTGTAGAATAGAACTTCCTGCCCAACAGGTTGAGCATCCTTGCCTCCTTATTTTTAGGGGTAGAACCTGGTTGGCCCTGTCTTTCTTTCTGGTTGACAGCATTGACAACCAGTGGCCTGGGGGTGGGGTGCTGGAAGAGGAAGGAGAATTTGACCTGAGGGATGTGGTACTTCCAATCCGCCACCCGTGGAATCAAGGATGGGGTTTGCCAACAGGCCTTAACAATGCTGTACACCCCTTCATGGAAGGGAACAGACATCTTGGTGGGTGGGGCCCTACATCCAATGTCAAAGAAGGGGTTGGTTTCCTCTTGGACAAGCCCTAGCTCCAGCTTCAGGTTTGCTGCCATACGGCGAAGCAGATCCTGTTGGGCACGAGAGTACTCGTTGCAGTCAATTGGTCTCTTGAAGGTGTGCTCATCTGGTGAAGAGGAAGATTGAACCCATGATCTACAATGACAAGTTGAGTCTGGGTCAGGCTCGTCGTCTGAGAAATCCGAAGAATCTAGGGTTTGTAAGGGAGATTGGATGGAACAGTGCTGAGAAGTTGAGGCATCATCGGCCGTCATGTCCAGCCAGTCACGCAACCAGTCATTGAAAGATGCACTGGCCTTAACACGGTGCGGAGGAGAGCGACCTCAACCAGGTTGTGGGGTCTTTGCATTACCAGGGAGGGAAGGCTCTGTTGGTCCAGACATTGCCGGCGACCACTTCCTGCTCTGTGATTTGGGCGAAGGGAAACGTTTGTGGCACCATTTCCCCAAACGTTCATCAACCCCTGGTACTGTCTTGGGTGAGGGAGAAGAGCGAACAGAGGCCGGAGGTGAAGCTGATGCCAAGCTAGATGATTGGGCTCTCAAACCCTGAGAGCACAGTACCGATGTGTCCCGGGAGGCGCAAGGAGAGGAGGCCGTGGAGCATTCTTCGATGCCGGATTGTGGTACCGGAGGTGGGCGGAGCGGTACTGGGCTGGTAGGCAGTGCTGATTCCTGTGCCAAATGGGTTGCAGGTACTGGGGTCAGCGTTGACTTAGGTTTCTTCCATGGTACCGGAGCTGAATCCCTGGACCATGCCCGCCACTTCATGGGGGCCTGTGGCATTGATGGTACCAGGGGTGGTCCCAGTCTCGATTCATCGACGGGTTGGTTTGTTGACCGGGGTGTCCGGCACTGTGGCGGTACCAACGAGGCGTTGACTGAGACTTTGAACTCAGCGCCGAAGGGCGGTGCCGGTGCTCTGGTGCCCAGACTGATTGGGGTGCTGGTGGAGCACTCACGGCTCAGGCGGCATCAGAGATGTATGCGCTGCTCCCAGCAAGAGAGTGGAGACGCAGCTCTCTATCTTTGCGAGTCCTCTGTTTTAAGGACTGGAAGATCAGGCAGCTCGAGGCGAGGTGTGACTCACCCAGGCATGTGAGACATTTATCGTGAGGATCGTCAAGTGGGCAAGCTTTGCGGCATCCCAAGCACGGTTTAAAATCAGGCATCTTGAATTTTGTGCGATAGAAGCCAGGCACTAGCTTCCACAAGTTTCTTGGCTGATCCGAAACCATCGCTGAGGGCAGAAAAAGGAATTGGGAAGGTCAGGGTCACGGTCACCTATATAGCTGCAGTTGTGGCACAGAGGGGGCGTTGGCTGCGTGCCCTGACCTGACAGGCTAAGGCTGAAGACTTTCCAAGCTACCGTGCACTGTAGCACATAGACACTTGTAATTGAATGATGTGAGCAGTGCTTGAAAGAGAATTCCCTTGCTTGCAACAAAAGTTATAACTTGTAGGTTTTAATCAAAACTCCAGAGATTTTTTTGACTGATAATTAAAAAGAGAAAAGCAAACTGTTCTAGTAGGAGCCTGTGTTACAAAGTATGATATTTATTCTACAATTAGAAAGCCTAAGTAACAGAATAAAATCCAGCTCAGGGGCGGATCTGCTGGAAGGAGAAGTTATAAAAAGGTCCTAATCTTAAGGGGGGGAAGTGGATAGCCCCATTGTGTTGCTGCCTTATGCACACTGCCATGGGTCACCAGGCCAAGCAGAGAGGGCTAACACCCCTTCAGTCACAATATTGTGGAGAATTATGTGCTTATGGAAACTCATGGAGACTCAGGGAGCAGAAGAAATGCAGAGGTGAAAGTGGAACCCAGAGGGGATGCTTCAGTTCCTGGGATTTGGCAGTGGAGAAGTGAACAGGACTTGAAGGGACTTGGACAGGCTCAGCAGCAGACAGGATCTTCCAGGACCTTTCTTTCCAACCTGGCATTGGCTCTCTTCTCCTTCCTCTGTCTCAGCACTTCCATCTCATTTCTTCACCCAGTCGCCCCCACCCCCATTTGTAAGGAGCTCCCATACACACACTCCAAGCTACTACATGCTATTTTAGAGACTTTACATACTTCCTGATTTGAGACAGGAGTATGGCATGTGGAATCACCCTCTGCATGTTCCATGTAGGTGATCTCAAATTAGGGGTGTAGGTTTCAGAGATGCAATAGAAGCCTCAAGAGACAGGATGAAAGCTATCAGGGATTGCCACCCCTCCAAATGAACCCCCCCCCACAGCTATGGTCACTGTTCAATTTTCTGCAGTGGCCGCTTTTTTTTCAGTGGAGGGTTGCTGCATGTCAGAGGGGTCTGGAGCTAGGTCCTGAGGAAAAAAGTTTGACAGCCACTGGCTTAAGGGTGGCTGAGAAACCAGACCCTGCACTCCTGTTCTGTCACTTTTGGTCAGCTCATCTGGTCCCTGCCATGGGACAGCTGGTGCAAGTGTCTGCCCCTCCCCTGGACTGCCTAGCCCCACTGCAGCCCCCAGTGCCATGGGGGAGGTGAGTGGGGGCTCCACAGTGGGCAATTCGCCCAGCGTCCCGCACCCCCTATGGATGGCCCTGGTGGTGGTCACATGCCCCTCAGGTGCTAGGGGGCTGGGCCCTTCTCCCCACATCAGTCCATAAGGGTCATGGCCCTTCCCATTCCAGCCTGTGCAGGGCCATGCTCCCCACTCACTCCTGCACCCAGCTGCAGACAGCTCTAGCCCCCTTCTGCCTCATTGTGGCTCAGCTCAACACTCTGGGCTTCTCTGGCCTCCCATACCCAGCTCCAGATGGTCCCAGCCCCATTCCCAGCTCCAGCTCCACTCTGGTCAACCCAGCTCCCTGGTCTGGCTTCTCTGTCCTGCCAGTTGCTGGCTACTTTGTCCTTAGCTCAGCCCCGCTCTGCCCAGGCAGAGGCAAGCAGCTCCAGTGGCTAGGGGGACAGGATCTCCCTACCCTCCTGGCTCCCTCATTTTCCTGTCCAGTCTGTCAATCAGGCTTGGTGACCTCTCCTATTGGCCCTAGGGTCTGTCTGTCTCAGGGTCCTACCTCAAGAGACACCAGACAGAGAGACCCACACAGTTTCTGGAAGGGGAACAGTTGCCTTCCATAAGGTGCACTCTAGTCAGGTGACTCATCATGCCCCCATTCTCCTGTCTGAGCTGGGTGACCTGCATTTCCGACGCCACCAGCTCCGCCTAGTTGGTGCATCTTGGGAGTCCCATGAATGTGTAGGCTGGCTGGGTTGCAGGGTCATGGAGGAGAAAAGGGGTAAGTTACCTAAACTGGGATTCCCATAAGGCACTACAGATTCCCAAAACAAAATTGATAGTTTGTGCATGGTTTGTTTTTCAATAAAAAGTCAAACTTTTCCTTGGAAACCAGGCAAAAACCTCTTCATGAAAAACTGTGTTTCATCAAAAACCCAGTTTGCAGTTGCAAAACACTATTGACCAAAGACTTTCAACTCGTCCCTATGACCACGGAACGCTTCTCCTGTGGGCAGAATAATACTCAGCACTTACAGCGCTGAGATGCAAAAAACACTTTACATAGGAACATGTTCTCAGGCAGCCTAGCATTAGCCATGGGGCAGGGGCAGCCACAAATGGGGAAGATTTGCCTGAGATCATTAAAGGGGAGACATTAGGCTGCCAACTTTCTAATGGCTGAAAACCAAACTCTCCTGTCCCACACCTGGCCCACCTCTTCTCCTGAGACCCCACCCTTTACTTTCTACTAGCCTGCCTCCTGTAGCTCACTTTCCACACACCCCCTCAGTCATGCCCCCCTTCCCCTGGGACTCACCTGCCATCGGCAGAGCCAAGCCTGGGGCGGGGGACAAGGGGGCGGGGCTGGGGCAAGCAACACATGGTGAGCTGGGGAGCAGAGTGTACAGGACTTCTCTCCCTCCCCCCCCAAGTGGTGGTGCTGGTACCTACCTCTTGGAACCAGGTCCAGAAGCCAGCCTCTGCTCACTGTCAGGCATCTGCACCACAGCTGAGCAGAGCCCCTCCAAGCCACTCCCACAGCAGCTGCTGCTTTTTCTGTGAATGGTTACTGCAGCTAATCAGAGGCTAACAGTCCGTTTTCAACCAGCCTTTCCCATTGAAAATTGGACACCTGGCAACCTCCGACTGCAGAGCCAGGGCTAGAGCCCAGCTTGCAGGGACTGTATTGCATACAGGCCCGTCCTCACCCAAAGCCAACCCAACACTGCAGCTGGTGCTCAAGCCCCCAGTGACCTATTGGCATCTTGCTTTTCAGGCCTTCTCTGCCTTTTATTACACCTTCAGCTTCCTCAACCTGACCGATGGGCAGCCCCTGGCTGTTGTTGAGGACACCATCCAGCAGTTCTGTGCAAGAGACTGGACAGATGTATGTGCGGTGGGGTGGGGCGGCGGGGCGGGGTGGGGCGAGGCAGGGGCTACAGGGAATGGGCACGGGCCATCAGTGGGGCCCAAGAGTGGACTGGAAACAGAATTCTCTCCAGGGAAGCCCCACCTCACAAGGCAGGCCAGGATTACTAAAGGGATCCCCAGCACCAGTGCTCTCTGCTCAGAGCTGCCCATGGGAGAACAGGCTCAGTTCCTAGGCCCAGCTGCTCACCCCAGCCTGGCAGCAACCTGAAGCCCTGTGGTGCATGCTCCTACTCTGGTGGGAGGAGGTGCGTCTTGTCACTCCATGGTCCCCTTCCTGGCAGCCAGAGACTGTGCGGGTGGGCGTCCAGGGGGCCACTGCCAGGAATGACATAGTCCAAGTGATCAGTTTGAATGGAGCTGGGGGGGAGGACAACAGCCCAAAGCACCATCTCCCTTCCCCAGAAAATGTTCAGCTGCTTCCTTAGGGTAGCCAGTGTCACTTGCACAGAGGACAGCAAGAAGCCTGAATGGCCCTGGCAGTACCAGTAGAATTTTCTCTGCTGAGGTCACACACACCCAGCTGCTGGACGCAGAACGATAATCCCAGCACAGATCCAGCCTACAGAAAGCAGGGTGAGGGATGCACCTCCCTGGCAGCACCATGGCTGGTACAAGGAGGCATCGCAGGTACAGATGGGGCATAGGCCCCACTGGGTCACTGAATGTTAAGTCCTTCCTGGTGGCCATGTTGTACATGCTGAACATGAGGGCGGGGGCAGCTTGCCAGGTGCCTGACCACAGCTCATCTGATGAGGGAATCCCTGCCCAGGCCATAAGCAAGCAGCTGGCTCTGTATCTTGGAAAGATGAGGACCATCTCTCCCTCCCTCCTCACAGCCTGTTGGGGAGCTGCCCTGATGGCCTCTGCCCCTGCTGTAGGCTCCGACCTACCGTGTTACCATCCCTTTTCATTCTCTCACTGCTCATTTACTCCCAGCTGATATCCAGCTACCCCAAAGAGAGAGAGCAGAGGCTGCGAGAGTACTGCGCCAATGCCAACTACATCCTGGTGCTGCTGCTTGATGCCTACAAATTCAGCACAACCAGCTGGGGCAGCATCAACTTCCAGATGAAGGTAAGCAAGGGGCTGAGTGCCAAGGCTTGGAGGAGGAATCACATGTCCTGCTTTGGAGTCAGCCTGACTCAGTCGGTGGTGCTCTCATCCCTGGGGTCAGTGGGTCAAACCCTGCTCCTCTCCAGCCATAACAACACACTGCAGTGACTATGCCCCTGCTCTGCCAGCCCACAGCTCTCCTGGGGCCCCTCAGTCCTCCCTGGCATCAACTCCCTCTACTGTGTTCCTTGGCTTCCCACCCATCTGCCAACCCTCCTCCCCGCTACTCCAGTCCCAGTGGCATGCCAGCGAGCTGATGGACTGTGTGGCTGCAGCAGAAACCATGTGGTGGTTCTGTGATGAGAGAGAGAGAGTCCAGACTCCTCTGTGGCTTGCTTCCCAGGGTGGGTTTGGAAGCCAAGGGCTGGAAAGGTGTTTTGCTAGCACACCCTGTGTTCTGCTGTGGTGCAGAGAGATGGCCTACCCTCCAGGGATGTTGCTGGATAGCAAAAAGACCCGGGGCACAGGCCCACAGGTGCCACCTGTGCATGACCCTGTCATGGGTCCACCCCAATAGGCCACACCCACAACAGACCCCCCCCCACCCGCCCCAACAGGCTCTACCCCTAATCCTGGGCCCCACTTGAAACTGGAATTCACATGAAATATTTTGAAGTGGGGAAGTGTCACATGAAATGGAAATTTTGGAAACATGGAGATGTGATGTTTCTGAAAGGAAATATGCTCCCTGGGGCCATGCCAGCTGATGACTAAAATTTAAGTTGTCAGTTTCTAGTCAGCAGCTATCTAGGCACCAATGCAGTCTGACCATGTAGATTACCATGGATTATCCTGGTTCAGAGTGTTTGGCCTCTGTACCACACTCCCACCACACAGAGGCCCCATGCCATGTTGTTATACAACAACTCCTTCATACCCATCTGCATTAAAACTATAAAATGAGCACTCATTCACCTCCAGTGTTCCCTACAAATGAATCAAGGTGCTGGCAATATCCTCTTAAAAGCTCACAGACCATGTGAGGAGGACACATAAAAATTCGTCTCCTCTGACAAGGCATATCATTCCCTATCTCCTACAGGTTTCTGTTGCTAAACATCGGGAGACCAGAAAATATGAGTGGGAGGGAGGGTGGTGGATCAGGCCATCCCTGGGACTTCCAGTCAACTTTTTTAGGTTCTCCAGGTACTGGAGAAGTGGATAGCATCTGGGTGCCCAGTTGAAAGATGACACCCTGTTGACCCATGCTGAAGACACCTACCGCTGAAATTCTCAAGCTTTTAAAATAAAGCCCATGCCTCCCCTGAACTTTGCTATAATGCTTGCCCTCCACTTTGAGTGGCAGCATGAGATTGTGGAGCAGGAGAGTGGAAGGATGGCAGCACAGCAGCTGCAATTTGCCATGCTGGGCTGCTTATACCACAGGGCAGGAAATTTAAAAAGGCTCTGACCCTCTCTCAGCTTCCAGGTGTATGAAATCCAGGTAGGGGAAGTTGGGGAACTCATGAGGCAAGCAGGCAGGCTGTTTGGGGCAGCCAATGTGGTGCTGTGAGCAGGGTCACACTGACCTGGCAGACCCAGCCACCCAGCCAGGCTGCCTGCCTTCTGCCTCCCCTGCAAATAGCCAAAGAGAGGACAACAAAGTGAATTGAAAACAAGGCAGAGAAGCCTTCTGCAGTATTCTTCCCACCCTGCCCTTAACTCCTGCCAGACTCCCAATTCCCCTCCTGGGGAAACAAAGCAGAGAAGACTTAGCAGTAAAAACTAAGTAAACCCACTCTTACAGGAAAGAGAGAGTCCAAACCAAAAATACAGCATTACTGGGACCACACTATCCAATGCAAAACAGACAATGTTACAGGAATTCACAATAAAGTACGGCAACTGTAAAACAAGCAAGGCATCTAGTGGCACTTTCAAGGAGTAACAAATTTATTTATTGCTAGAGCTTTTGTGGGTGAAATCCCACTTCGTCAGACACTTGAAAATGGTTTCCAAAATGGGATTTTGCTCATGGGATAAATAAATGTGTTACTCCTTAAAAGTACCACAGAACTCTTTTCTGTTTTTACTGAATTCGACTAACATGGCTACTCCCCTGGAACTTTTCAGTAAAAGGATGGTTAACTTTGTGGCATGCTGCCTGGTAGAGGTACTTATGCTGTGCACGATTCATAGGAGGGCAAAACTGAAGAGCAGATTAAATAGTGACATTAAATAGCAACATTATTGGTAGGTTAAAGCCTCACTCATGATCTCTCAACAGAACTCTCAAACCTCAGGAATTTTTCCCCCAGGCTCAGTCTGCTAATATTTGCTCTGTCTTCTGTAGCAACAATGTAGGGACACAGATAAAATGAATAGAATTTACCTTTAAAGCATCTGTTAGGCAACACTGTGTATCTGTCCTTTAATATCATAACTAAAATATTTAACTCAGTTTAATAGACATTATAACCAATATTTAACAAAGCTCTATATTTAAATTTGGAACTCATTTTATATTCTTGATGAAATTTCTTTTAGACGTAACTGTGCAATTTCATTTAAATATGTATGAAAAAGATGTGTGAATGAAGGGTGTGTGATGGGATCAGTTGATGCCAGCCTGTCCTGATGAATGCAAGTACCATCTTAATGGATGAACAATTCAAACTAATCTCTGAAAAGCAAAAAGAAGAATCCAACCCAAAAAGAGAAAAACAAAATACAAGATCAAAGTC
The DNA here is from genome assembly GCA_007922195.1 of Podocnemis expansa. Classification (NCBI taxonomy): domain Eukaryota; kingdom Metazoa; phylum Chordata; order Testudines; family Podocnemididae; genus Podocnemis; species Podocnemis expansa. The sequence goes on from ML682098.1 coordinate 2,704,893, forward strand.
ATGGCTGCAAATGACTGGTGATGAATGATTATCAGACAGGAGCTTTGAGGCAGCAAGACACAGCAAGCCCCATATATTCACATGAGACTCAGCAAGTACAAAAACATGAAAATGTTGTGTCTGATTCTCCAACTGTCATCTTAGAGCACCAGATTCATGACCTAGAGAGACCTGGCTCCCTCCTTGTGCCCAGCTTAGTTGCCCATTGGGCTGGCTCTAGCAACACGTAAAAGGACTGGTAATTATATCATACGAGCTTCCAAAATTTCATGGGTATCACTATATGTGTCTAAAATGATGTGCAACAAGACCACTCAAAAGCAAAGACTAGCAGGATCTTATTCAGGCGACATGGCAATATGCCACATTTATTGTCAATAAGTAAGGATAGCAAAAAGCAGTCTCTCTCTCTTTCTCTGTCTCACACACACACACACACACACACACACTGCAACCTGGTATGATATGATTATTAGTCCTTTCATGTGTTGCTTGAGCCAGCCTAGTGGCCAGCTAGGCTGGGCACAAGGAGGGAGCCACGCCTCTGTCGGTTGTGAATCCGATGCTCCAAGATGACAGCTGCAGAATTAGACCCCAAAGTTTTCATGTTCTTATCCATCTTTTATACTTGCTGGCCCTCATGTAAATCTATGGAATTTGCTGTGTCATGTTGCCCTCAGGGTTTGTGTGAGATCATTGGTCATCAGTCACTTGCAGGCTTGATTGTATTTTGTTCTTTTCTTTCTGGGGTGGCTCCTTCTGTATGCTTTAACCAGAGATGTCTTCATTATTCACCCAGGTAGATGGTAATTGTGCTCCATCAAGACAGGCTGGCAATTGAGACTGGTCCCTTCACACATACACACCCTTCATTCACACATTTAAATGAGCATACACAGCATATGCCTAAACCAGGATTCATCAAGTACACAAAATGGAGTACAATGTTTAAGCAGGAGCTCTAAACTGGCAATATGAGTCTTGTTGGACACTGGTTATAGTGCCTATTAGTCAGGGTTACAGAATTATTTTACTTATGACACTAGAGGACATATACACAACATTAATTAACATGTACTTTAAAGGTAAATCCAATTAATTATCTCTGTCCCTCCATATTATCTGTCCCTCCTTCATACCTCCAGTCACTCTCTGCTTAATGTAGAACAATCTAACACACAAAAGAACAATTTCAAATACAGGATAAATATTAGACACAGAATATGGTGGTGTTCAGCAGAGTTCAACTTTACAAATAATCACTGTTGTTGAGGTTACACTCCCAGGCTACGTGCTGCTCCAGCCTCACAACTGAGGCAACAAGGCAAGGGCAGGAGACCCCATGGTTGTGCCAGGCCAGCCCCACCACCATGTGAGACCCTGTGGTCAGACCAGGCAGCTCCACCACCTGGGCATGTCGTGAGGACAGGGAACCCCAGGCCAGGCCAGCCCTGACACATGGGAATGGGGAGAGGGCAGGAGACCCTGGGGGAACAAGGGCAGCACCATGGTCTGGGCATGGTCTGAGGGCAGGAGACTCTGGGTTGGCTCCCAAGCCTTGCCCCTTGGGCTGTGGGGGGCTCCATGGCCAGGACTGCATCACAGCAGCCTGGCCACCAACCTGATCCCCAGGGGCCCAAGGCTGAGGGATGGTCCCTGGCTCACCAGCCTTCTGCTGGACTGATCCTGGCCTGGACAGAGACTGAGGAACACCCATTGGCCCACCTGGGGATCAGGTGAGGGGCTCCATTCCCAGGCCACATGCCCCCAGGGCCCATAGGCCATAGGGGGGTCCCCCCCTGCAGGCATGAGGGAGACACTCATGGACCCAGCTGGGACTTAGAGGCCATGGGGGGGGAATGCCCCCAGCCCAGGGGTACCCCTGCCAATCTCAGCTGGGCCCCAGATGCCTATGGACACCCCCCTGGGTCCCACCCAGGGTCCAGAAGCCTAGGGGTAGCCCCCTGAGTCCCACCTGGGCCCCAGAGGCCTAAGGACACCTCCACCAGTCCCACCTAGGCCTCTGAGGTTTGGGGGCACCCCTGCCCATCCCACCCAGGGCCTAGAAGCCTATTGGCACCCCCCACAATCCCACCCAGGTCCCAAAAGCCTGGGAGACTCCCCCCCACCTGGGGCCCAGAGGCCCAGGAACTAATTCCCTGCTTCCACCCAGGGACTGGAGCCCATGCAGGGAAGCTCCCCTTGGCCCCAGTCAGCCCTTCCTCCCCCCCCCCCAGCACCTACCTGCTCTGTCCTCCAGATGGGAGCCAGTGCTGGAGCCGCTGCTGCCACCGGGGAGAGGGGAGGGTTTGAAACTCCCTCCCTTCTCTCCCCTGGTGGAGCCACAGACGTTGCTGCAGAACATGGGCGGGGGAAGGGCAGCTGCAGCTCAGAGGCTCAGTGAGCTCTTTCCCTGTGCTGCCAAGAACCAGCCAGCTCTCCCTGCATCAGCACTGGGGGTCCAGGGATAAGACTGGGGGCACAGCCTCAGAGATTCAGGGCTCGGGCCCCTTGTGCCCAGGGCCAGCGACGCCCCTGCTAGCCTCTGTTCCTTGTGCCCAGGAAGTTGCTCTCAGGCTGCATGGCCAGATCCTTCACTCTTGCAGGTCGTTCATGCTGCTGGTTGGGAATGCTGGGGTCCCTGCTCATGATGGGAGTTAAGGGTATTAGCCTCTCACCTCTCCTGGATCATCTCCTTAACACCCGGGTGCTCTTCCCCTTGCTAGGCAGCAAACACGGACATCGGCTGGACCCTGGGCTACATGCTGAATCTCACCAACATGATCCCTGCTGAGGCTCCAGAACAAGTGACAGGGCAGCAGTATGGGCTGTGGACCGCAGCCATCTTCTTCATCATCCTCACTCTGGCTTTCTGCCTTGTTGCCTTGCTCATATACATCCTGTGGTAGGAGCTGTTCAGCAGGACCACATGACTTCACCACTAATGAGTAGCCTTAGACAACCAAATACAAGGGTGCTTGAGGGCTGAGCACCCACAGAACAGAACTGAGCCCATAGCAAGGTTTAAATCCAGGCACTAGGAATCAGAGCCACTGTGACCCAGGCCTCCTGGGATAATCTCTTGAATGTGCAAAAAATCAGGGCAAGCTGCAAAACCAGGGGCCAAACCCCCAAACCACTGACAGGTGGTACTTAAGCCAGTCTCCTAGCCAGTAACAAAACATGCTTCTGATTCTCCTCAGTAGTCATCATGAAGCATAACAAAATAGAAACAGCCCGCTTATTGCACATCAGCTCCTCTGTTCCCCCCGAAAAACTGGGTCTCTTAAAGAAATAGGTTCTCCTGACCCCAGAGGGTTAGCCACATCACCCAGAACAACAAGCTTGGATCTTACCCAAAATACCATGCTGCCAGCCAATCCTTTAGTAACTACAACTAAAAATTTAATATGAAAAGAAAAGAAACAAAATGAGATGTTAAAGGGTCAAAGTGAATCCCATACATACAAATGATTTAGAGTCCATAGACAGCAGGTCCTTGAAGAATTTGGAGTTTTCAGGTTAGTTCAGTTCCTCTGGTCAACACCCAGCACCTGAGTGGGTCTCAGTCCTTTGTTCAGTTGCAGCAGAATAGTTCCAGAGAAGGGTGTTGGTTGCAGATTGGAGACTGAAGAGAAAATGGAGTTAGGGCTGCTGCCTTTTATCACCTCTGGCTTTCCTCATGCAGTATGGAGATTTTGCAAATCAAAATGGAGCTGAGTCAGATGGGCAAGCCCTAGTGGCTGAACAAGTTTCTCCCTGGGCCCACTGTAGCTGGGAGTTTCCTTAATGGGCCATTAAGAGGACAGTGGTTTTGTAGACATCCAGCCTGGGAGTGCCCTGGAATCCTATAACCCCAAACACAAATAGGACAAACCTATTCCTAATTTTTAATACAGATATAATAGCAGGGCCAGTCCTACCATAGAGGTGACCTAGGTGGTCGCCTAGGGTGCTGAACATTAGAGGCACCAAGGGCTGTTGGGCTGGGGCCAGCAAGGCTGTTTTAAATTTCCTGCCCTGTTCTGCACGAGAATGTAGCCCAGGGCAGATCAAGGCAAAGGAAAAGTGCCAGGTGGGAGGGGGAGCTAGGGAGACTATAAACAGGTTTGAGGGGTGGGCTAAAAGGAAGGGAGAGGGTGGTAGGGGCTCCTTCACTGGCCCATGGTGTGACTGGCTTGGAGCCAGCCCGTCCCACTGTTCACCCAGAGCAGCCCACACCCCTTGGCCGGCACAGCCACTCCCCCTACTCACGGCATGCCTGCTCAGCAACCAAGTCCACTTGGCTTGTCTCAGCCCAGCCCAGCACCCAGCTCAGTGTGGCCCATGCAGCTCGGCCCAGCCTGTACCTGACTCAGCAATATGGCCTGCTTAGCCCGGCCCACGTGGCTCGCACTAGTTCAGCATAGTCCAAACCAGCCTAGCTTAGCCTGGCCCACCAACAGGGCCTGCTCAACCCAGCCTGCATAGGTTGGCTCAGCCTGACCCCCTCTGCGGCCTGCTGCTTACCCAGCATGGCCTGCAGGCCACTGCTCAGCCCCCACCTCTCGGCTGGCCCATGTGGCTTGACCTTCGTGGCATGGGCTGCATCTCAGCCCAGTCCATCGCTCAACCCGTGCCCCTCAGCCAGCTAAACTATTCTTATTTATATTGAATGGGGGGGGCGGCACCAAAATCACAGTTCACTTAGGATACCAAAAAACCTTGGGCTGGCTCTGTATGACACCTACACATAAACCACAGAATCATTCCTAACAGATTACAACCAAACCAAACATGGCATATCACATATGGATTATTGCAAATATGAAATAGTAATATGAAAAATAATGAATGATTCCCTAAAGCCAGGCAGCATCACAGCCACCGCCACTGGTGTTACAGAGCCAGGGACTGGAGTTTTAAGGTATTTAGACACCTAAAGATGCTGCTAAGGGCATAGTGGGAATTTTTTCAAAAGCATTGAAGTGCCTAACTCCCATTAATTTCATCAGGGGTTAGGGGGCTTAGGCACTTTTGAATATCTCATTAGATGGCATTGTCAGGTACCTAAATCAGGTGTCTCAAACTCACAGCCCACTTGTTGCTCCTAAAGTTAGTTCCTGCAGCCTGCAACACTATTGTTATCAATATTGTTGTATGAAAAGGTTTCAGTGGTGCATCCCTTGGGCTAACATGCTAGTACTCATGCAGCCCTTGTGGTGATTTGTATTTGAGACCCCTGACCTAAAGACTTGTAACAATCTGGCCCTTGTGTCTGTAGCTGCAGCTGATAGCAGACTCACAAACCTCTTTCATAGACCAGCCTCCAGAGGGAGCCAGAGTAAAGCTGGACACTAATTTTCAGCTGACTAGTTTATTTGCTGAAAAATAAACCCAAAACTGTCTGTGAATGTGACATAAATTTGCTGAATAATTTTGCCTCCTCCACATCAGACTGGCTTTAGTGTCAGTCTTACAACAGGGTCGGGGGGGGGGACAGTATTGCCATGCCACCTGACAGCTTCACAGTGAGTGGTTTAAGCGCTGTTCTGCCACAGGAGTTGCTGGGTCAAGTCCCCACTCTGCCTGCTGTACTGTGGGGAAAGTACATGGGGGTGCCTACCTCACAGCTGAGAACCTTTTTGCACTGAGCTACAGGAAGCTCTGGTGTGGGGTTTCTCAGTCTCTCCTGTTGAAGTGTTTTCAATTTGTTTAACACGTTTGAATAGTCAGTGGATGATACAGAGACACCACACCAAATGACTTCAGAGCTCTGAGGTTATGACACGCCCCTACGACAGGGGAGACTGATGTTTTTGTGCCAGTAAATGTTTATACACAATGGGAAAGGTTGAGCCTCTGCTACAGAGATCCATTGGTTAGTGGCTCAGGTCCTTTCTGTAAAGGGGGAAAACCTGTGTTCAAATCGTTCTCCGTCTCCCCTGTGGGGGACAAATTAATCAGGGCTCTCAACCTGGAAAGAGAGACCACCGATCCTCCCCAGTGATGAAGGCCCGCTCCCAGCTGAGACTCAAATTAGCAGAGAATGAGGTGTGGTTCAGGATTTATTATTCAGCTGAATAACAAAAGGAACTGCATCAGAGGGCAGCAAAGAAGTGCTAGCCCCTCTGAGCAGGCCCCCCCAACAACTCGAATGCAAGAGACCCCCGAGGGGCAGCATCACAACACTTTTATCCAGTACAGTATGATAATGCTATGATAATGCTTACATGATTGACAATGTTTTAGAGACCCTTATATGGTTACATTAACATTATTAAATACATATTAATGATTAAAGAATGCATATAATTATCCCCCGCCTCTGTTTACTGTTGACATCATTTGCATTATCCTGGGCAGCCACAGTACCTGCAAACTCATTAATTTCTGCCTAGAGATGCTGACCTTACATTCTTGTGAGGCTATGGTGCCAAGAAGGGTGAGCAGGAGCTAGGAGGTAATACTCCCTTTTCAGTTAGAACAAAGACGGACAGTCTAGCTTACATTCCTTGTCCAGATGGTCAGGAGAAAAAGCATGAGAAAGGGGAGATAACACACTTTAACTACCAACTTTAGGCCGCTTGTTAAAGAAACTTAGATACATGACTTGCCAGAGAAACGACCCCACTACCATAGCAACCCACGGCTTCAACGAGGCCTACACTTCAGCACCTTTCTCACTGTCCTACAGAAGAGATTACATACAATTTCCCTTACACCCCCCAAAGTAGAGTTGGGGTGACAGAGTCTCCCACATGCTAGATGAGCACCCTATCTGTTTGGCCAACAGTTACAAGAAAGAGTTCTCCTCCTCTGGCCCCTCTCTGAATATAGGCTGGAGGTGGGTACACAACAACCCGTAGGCTGGGTCTAGCCCATGACAGCCTTTCATCAGGCCTGCCAGCTGGGCCTGGCCAGAGCACAGCAGCCCACCACGTGGACCCAACAGCAGCAGCTGTTTCATCCTTCCAGCCCAGTCCCTCTCCAGACCACCATCCTAGACAGATGTGGCCCTCAGGCCAAAAAGTTTGTTCACCCCCTCTGCTAATCCTTTCAAAATGCCTGAAAACAAAGCATTTGGGGTCAATCTAAAAAAGGACATTTTGACTCACTGAAATTTTTCCAGTTTTTTTGATTCTGCTGGACCAGAACTGAATTGTTGGGGGAGGGGGTGGGGTTGTTGGTTAGTTATCTGTTTTTTAGTTTTTCATTGCAAATGTTCTGGAACTTCCAGAAATCTGGGGAAAGGAGAAAAAACAAAAACAAACAAACAAATGTTTTTCACCAAGCTCTAAGCGAAAGCCTCAACCCCCCCCACACAGCAGGTTATATTAACATATTGTCCTGACTTGAGGTCTTAATGTCTCTACCTAATGGTTTTTAACAAACATTTTTGAAAGGGGCAGGCCTGAGAAACGGTATCAGTAGTAAAGGGCCCTACCATCAATCAAACCGTTTTCACGCCCCATTTCCGCCGGAAATCCCTCCTACCGACTTCCGGCCCTG
>ML682098.1:2722383-2752898 GCA_007922195.1 Podocnemis expansa
GGGCGTGGAAACGGTTTGATTGATGGTAGGGCCCTTTACTACTGGTATCTTTCCCTCTACTCTCACATGTAGGGACTGGGGTCTGATGTGAGGCTCTCACCCTGCTATCCTGCCTTTGCACAGTGTGTGTATTGTTATTTACATTAAGAGCTATGCATCATCCCCAAACCAGGCTTTACAGCTGGTGCAAACCCACCTTCGCCCTTCAGAAGGCATCACACAAATTTGCAGCCATTCAGTGAGTTCCAAGTCCTAGGCTATGTTTCCTCTAAGCTGTGTGCATGCACACAAGTCATGAAACCCCTTTACACAACAAAATAAAGCACTCACAAAAAATTCAAGAGTGGTAATATTTTTTAATTTCTACTCATAAATGGGAGATGGATTATAATCTGATTCACCAGATGTTGCCACATAATTAAACATAGATATTATTTGCATCATACGTACTTGCTTCATTGTGCTCACGTTTGACCACACTCACTAGAAGTGCACACAGAGTCGGACACTGTTTCTGAAAATTTGCAGAAAAAATCTTTTTGCCCACACAGCCTACAAAAAATTAGAGGGAACATTGGTCCTAGTGCTGATCTCTGTTTGACTGAAAGGCTATGTCTACATATGAAATTTTAAATTGGATTTGCTAGTCTGAACTAAAAAGTCTGAGGTTACTCCAAACTAACCTTGGGCTAGTTCAAACTAATGGCTTAGTTCAAACTTTTTAAGTTTAAACTCACCATTAGCGCGAGTATTGCATATGCTTAGTTTGAATTAAAATTTGAACTGAGCGAGCAAGTTGGAACTAACCCCTGCTACTTATTAGTTCAGACTACGCAAAGCCTAACATGGTCATGGACCAAATTAGTCTGGACTGATTTGGCAGTGTAGACATAGCCAAAGTGGACGTCTGCCCACTTCTGTATTCGCTATAAATTTACAATACAGATTTAATGAATAGCATGTCAATGAATAGATTTCCAAAGGGATAGCTGTGTTAGTCTAGTCCAGCAAAAAAAACAAGGAGTCATGTGGCACTTTAAGATTAACAGATTTATTTTTCGCATGAGCTTTTGTGGGAGAAAATCCCACTTCATCAGATGCTTCGAAGATGGGTGAACTTACAGAATGGAATGAAAATAACTGCAAGGGGGTGTAAAACATAGGCTCAGGTCATACAGTAACAGCAAATCAGAGCAGTTGTTAGGTTCAAACAATGGGAAGCCTGAAGTCAAATGACCTTTTGTAATGGGAAAAGAACCCATAGTCTCGATTAAGTCCTGCTTTCACAGAATTTAGCTTGCATATTAATTCGAGTTCAGCTGTTTCTCTTTGAAGTCCTAATGTCCCATCCACATCTCCGATTACGGTCGTTAACAAATCATTTATCGAGTGATTAGAAAGATGGAAGTGCTCAGCAACAGGTTTCTTTGTTTTGTGATTTCTTATATCAACTCTGTGTTCATTTATTCTTTTGCGCAGCGATCGTCCTATTTGTCCAATGTATAAGGTTTTGGGGCATTTCTTGCACATGATGGCATAGATCACATTAGTAGATGAGCAGGTAAATGAGCTTTTGATGGAGTAGCAGGCTTGATTAGGACCTATGATGTTATCTGTTGTGCAGATATGTGGGCAGACTTGGCAGTGTGGTTTGTTGCAGAGGTGTGTGCCTGCTTCAATGTTTCTGTTGTTAGGTCTGTAGTTGCTGGTGAGTATCTGTTTAAGATTAGGGGGCTGTCTGTAGGCAAGGAAAGGCCTATTTCCCAAGGCTTGAGAGAGAGAGAGAGGGATCATCTTTTAGAATAGGCTGTAGGTCCTTAATGATCTGTTGCAGAGGTCTAACTTGAGGGTTGTATGTGGTGACTAGTGGTGTTCTGTTGTTTTCTTTCTTGGGCCCCTCCTGTAGTAGATGACTTTAGGGAACCTGTCTAGTTCTGTCAATTTGTTTTCTTACTTCCCCAGGTGGGTACTGTAGTTTCAAGAATGCTTGATAGAGCTCCTCAAGATGTCTGTCTCTGTCTGAGGGATCAGAGCAGATGTGGTTATATCTTAGGGCTTGGCTGTAGACAATGGATCATGTGGTGTGTTTAGGATGGAAGCTCGAAGGATGTAGGTAACTATACCGATCAGTAGGTTTTCGGTACAGTGTTAAAGCGCTGGTGAGGATTAGCAGCTAGCTCAGTATGGCAGCTGGCATCTCCCCAGACACTGACTGTTCCCATCTCAGTCCCCAGGAGATTTGAGGGAGCAGAGATGAGAGGGCCCCAGAGACTAAGGGAAAATGCAGGACTCTTCTGTGTGGTCCTTTGACACAGAATCAAGTAGTATTTGATTCCACTCTTGTGCACTAGCCTAGCCCAGATCAGTCCCAGTAGGCTCCCTCCCAGGCTTTACTCGCTCCTCCAGGGGGAGTGGTGAGGTCAGGATGGCTCCCCGAAACCTTTCAATGACTTAGTAACATGCACCCTGGGGTTATTGCTTGTGGGTGGATATTTGAAGGCTGGCCTCTTTATGTCTGCATTAGGGCCTTATGTCAACTTAAAGAGGCTTCAGTCAACTTAAGCAAGTCCCTGGCTACATTTGTAGTTCATTAAGTTGACTTAAGCACTTGCTTAAGTGACTTAATAACTCCTGACCTTAAAGTCAACTTTAAGGGTTAATTTCCAAAGGGATAGCCGTGTTAGTCTAGTCCAGCAAAAAAACCCAAGGAGTCGTGTGGCACTTTAAGAGTAACAGATTAATTTTTTGCATGAGCCTTCGTGGGAGAAAATCCCACTTTGTCAGATAGTCAACTTTATTAGGTTGATTTAACACAACAAGCTTATTAAAGTTGACTTAATAAAGTCAATTTAGTGCAGTGGAGACTTTATTAAGTGAACTTTAAATAGGTCCCCTCACTTAAGTTGACTTTATGAAGTTGACTTAAACAAATGGGTCCTCACTAAGCTATGTGCCATTGCACTGTGTGCATCCTCCACATGGCATAACACAGCAAGTTCACTCTTTTCTTGATTGCTGGGAGCTAAATATGGGGGCGAGGGGGATTGGTTGGTAAGAAGCAGCCTTCTCAAGGCTGGTTCTTGAGAAAGGCCAGCTATATTGTACCAGCACATTTAAAGTGAGAGGGGAAGTGCATGTTCCCAGGCAAAGAACAGTGGGCTACTTACCAGTAACCGTCCTTCTTCAAGATGGGCTGCTCACATACATTCAGTTACAGGTGTCTACGTGCCACAGTGCACGATAACTCAGAAAGTCTTCAGCCTTAGCCTGTCAGGTCAGGGCACATGGCCAACGCCCCCTTTGCACTGCGACTGCAGCTATATAGATGACCATGACCCTGACCTTCCCAGTCCCATATACCTTCGCCAACTCCGTTAGTGGGGATGGTGGGAGGGGCCTGAATGTATATGAGCAGCCCATCTTGAAGAAGGACGGTTACTGGTAAGTAACCCACCATTCTCCTTCGAGCGCTGAGCACATCATTCAGTTAATTCAGTTATAGGTGACTGCTAGCTGAACCCTTGGAGGGTGGGAGTTACAGTCTACCCACATTGAGTACAACTCTGCCCAGAGTGGCATCAGCGCTAGTCTGCTGGGCGATAGCATAGTGCATCATGAAGGTATGAACTGACAACCACGTAGTGGCCCTGCAGATCTCTTGGATTGGGACCTTAACAAGGAAGGCTGTAGAAGACGCTTGGGCCCTCATAGAATGGGCTTTAACAGTCCCAGGAAGGGGTGTGCTCAACTGTCCGTAGCAGTCTTTAATGCAATTCACAATCCATTTTGAGATACACTGTGAAAATACTGGGAGACCTCTCTTGCATTCGGCGACCGCCACAAATGGGGGGAGTCTTGCAGAATGGCCAAGTGTGCTTGATGTAGGTCGGGAGTGCTCTCCTTATGTCCAAGGTATGCCACCTCCTCTGGTTCTGTGTAACCTGGGGTCTGGATAAAAGACTGGCAGGCAAATTTCCTGGTTAAGATGGAAGGGCGTGGCCACCTTAGGGAGGAAAGATGGGTGGTGATGCAAAACCTCTTTAGCTGGGTAGAACCTTGTATATGGGGGTTCCGAGGAGAGGACTCTCAACTCCGAAACCCTTCTAGCAGAGCTGATTGCTACTAGGAAGGCCACCTTCCAAGACCGGACCAGTAGGTGGCTGAGTCCAAGGGTTCATAGGGTGGTTCTGTCATCGCCTGTAGCACCACGTTCAGATCCCAAGAAGGGGTGGGCTTATGAGGTTGGGGAAAAAGTCTCTTCACCCCCTTCAGGAATCTGATGGAAGTAGGATGAGAAAAAAACTGAGTGCCCATTCACCATCTCGTGGAGGGCTGAAAAAGCCCCTAAGTGGGCTCTTAGTGAAGAAGGAGAGAGCACGAGCGTTGCTGCCCTGGGGAAGGACCCAGGCACGAGCCCAGGCCCTGCCCCCTGGCTGCAAGGCATGCCCCTGGGTGGGGACAGGGCTGGGAATGGAAGCCGCAGCTGCAGGGCTGCCCGGCCCTAGGGAAGCAGCTGCCGCTGCCGTGGGCAGCTGGGCCCTGGATCCCCAGCCAGGGACACAGCCGGGGACAGGGCCGGGAGTGGCAGCTGCAGCTGCAGGCGGCTTGGCCCTGGATCCCCGGCCAGGGACAGGGCTGGGGGTGGCAGCCGCGGCTGTGGGGCTGCCTGGGCTTGGGGAAGCAGCCACCGCTGTGATGGGTGGCTGGGCACTGGAGCTCCGGCCCAATACAGCCGGAGACCCGGACAGGCGAGGCTCCGCAGGACCTGGGGCACTGGTGCCAGGATTTGGGACAAGGGCCCCATGTACCCGGCACCAGTGATGTCCCTGAGAGAGAGGCCTTTTTCTTTGAGATCTAGCAGATAGTCAAGGATCAAGTGTATCGGAGCTGATCTGGGGTCTACACCCTTATTCCCACCCCAAATGGAGAATCGCTTCCATTTGGCTGTGTATCTGGACCTAGTGGATGGTCTTCTGCTACCAACCAGGACTTTCTTAACCCTGTCTGAGCAGAGTCTCTCCTGCTCGCTGAGCCAGAGGGCATCCAGGCTGTCAGGTGTAGGCAGCCTGGGTCTGGGTGCCTAAGGCACCCCAAGTCCTGAGTCAGAAGGTCCACCCACTGTGGGACATGTCCTGCAGGAGTGGGAACCAGTGCTGTCTGGGCCAGTCCAGAGCTATTAGCATTATGTTCGCTCTGTTCCTGATGATCTTCAAGAGGACCCTCTGTATCAGCAGAACTGGTGGGAAGGCATACATCAGGGGCCCCGACCAGTCTATGAGGAAGGCATCGGAGAGAGACCCTTCCTCTTGGCCCCTGAGGGAACAGAACTGGGGGCACTTGCTATTCTGCCGTGTCGCAAACAGATCTATCTACGGGGATCCCTATTTGTCTATCAGGACAGAGAATATTCTGTCTTGTAGGGACCACTCATGGTTCGCTAACAGCTTTCTGCTCAGGGAGTCTGCTAGCCCCTTATCCACCCCTGGTAGGTGGGAGGCCACTGGAATGAAATTGTGACATGGCTAATTCCCCAAGTTTGTACGCCTCCTCAAAAAGTGGTGGGGAGCGCACCCCCCCCCCCCGCCAGTTCATGTAGAACATGGCTGTGGTGTTGTCCATGAGGATCTGGACTGATCTGCCCCATATCTTGTCTAGGAAGGTCATGCAAGGTAGTCTGATGGCCCTTAGTTCCTTCACGTTTATGTGGAGAGGGGTGTCTGTCTGGGGCCAGTGCCCTTGGGTGGAGAGTCCTCCTGAGATGTGGGCCCCCCACCCTGCATTTGAAGCATCTGTTATCAGAGTCACTGAGGGCCTGAGGTCCTTGAAGGGAATGCCCCCATGGCAAAACGGGGATCCATCCAAACCTGAAGTGTACCCAGTGTGTACCTTGCTTAGGGAGTCCCTCCATATGCAAAATACCATGGAGAGCCAGATCTGGCAGGGCCTCATCCTCAGGCATGCCGTCTGGATTACTGAGGTGGAGGCTGCCATGTGGCCGAGGGGCTGCAGGTACCGGTGGGCAGTGGTCATGGGAGATGTTTGCAACTCCGTAATGATGGTGCAAATGGACCAAAATCTGGAGGGAGTAGGAATGCTGACCCCTTGCGGGCATCTAGACACTCCCCTATGAACTCTGTTTTGGGATGGATGGAGTTTTGACTTTTCTTGGTTTATGTGAAGGCCCAGATAGTTGCAGAGCCTCACTACCACCCTGATGTGGAGCTCTACCTGGTGACTCGATTTTCTGACTATTAACCAGTCATCTAGGTAGGGGTAAATTCTTATGCCCTGCCTGCACAGGAATGCTGTGGCTGGCGCTGTGCACTTCATGAACACCCTGGGGGCCAAGGAGAGCCTGAAGAGGAGAGAGCGGTGAACTGGAAATGGTCGTTTGCTACCCTGAATCTTAGGAACCACCTGTGGCAGGGCCGTATGGCTAGGTGAAAGTAAGCATCCTTTAGATCGAGGGCTGAGAACCAATCCCTGGGAAAGAGAGACAGAAGGATCTGTGAGAGGGAAACCATGCAGAACTTTATTTTTCTTATATGCTTGTTTAAAGCTCTGAGATCTATGATGGGTGAAGGTCCCCGTTGGGTTTCAGGACCAGAAAGTATCGGGAGTAAAACCCTTTTCTCCTTTCCCAGCTGGGAACCTTTTCTATGGCTCTGAGGGGGAGGAGTTTCCTGCATTCGAGCTCGAGAAAATGGGACGGTTCCTGGTTCCTGAGGGTTGGATTGAGGTTTTCTTTCCTGAGGAACTGAGAGAAACTGAATACGATACCCCTTCACGATCGTCTCAAGAACCCACTGGTTGGACGTGATGTTGGCCCAGTGGTGTGTGAAGCGGTGTAGGCGTTTGGGGACCAATCAAGTCGTAGGTTTGCTGCCCGCATGGTAACCGTCAAAAACGCTGTTTCTTCCTCTCCGGGTGTTCAGGTGCCTGCCTGAGTGTGGGGTTTCTTGCTAGTCCCCGAATGGGCCTTGTCCTTGTCCATGTCCCCAAGAGGTTGTTGGGGAAAGGTGAGGGACCTCAGAAATGGGTTCTGCAGTTGAATTTGTTGTTTCAGCTGCTGAAGCTGTTGTTGAAGGAGCTGATGAGGTTTTAGGGAGCGTCTGCTTGGTTGCAGGGTGTATATCCCCAGCGACTGGAGCGTGGCTCTCAAGTCTTTCATGCCATGGAGCTTCATGTCCGTTGACTCAGCAAAGAGGTTAGGGTCTTTGACCGGGAGGTCCTGGATGGTAAGTTGCAGCTGCGGTGGTAGGCCCAAGCCTTGTAGCCAGGCCAAGTGCCGCATCACTGCAGCCGATGACATCATATGGGCGGCTGTGTCTATACCGTCCCAGATGGCCATGAGAGCATCCGTGGAGGCCATTTCCCCTTCTTCGAGCATCGTGTCAAAATCCCTAAGGCAATCAAATCAAATCCTTTGGGATAATGCTATGGAAGCCTTGCATGGCATTCCAAAGGTTAAAAATATACCTTGTCATAAGGGCCGAGTGGTTAGCAATGCAGAGTTGAAGGACTGCTGTAGAGTAGGCCTTTCTGCCAAGGAGGTCAAGTTTCCTTGCCTTGCTGTCCTTGTCTTTCCTTCCGGTTCACAGCATCAACAACCAGTGACCCCAGAGTGGGGTGCTGGAACAGAAAGGAGAACTTGTCCTGGGGAATGTGGTACTTCCGGCCCGTGACCCTTGGGACCAGCAGGATTGAGGACGGGGTTTGCCAGCATGCCATGGTGATACTGTATACCCCTTCATGAAGAGGGACCAACACCTTAGCGGGTGGAGCCCTACGGCCAGCATTGAAGAGGGGATTAGTTTCCTCCTGGATGACCCCAAGCTCCAGGTTCAGGTTTGCTGCCATACGGTGCAGCAACACCTGGTGCACACAAGAGTCTTTGTTATGGTAAATTGGTCCCTCAATGGTATACTCATCGTGTGAGGAAGAAGAGCGGGCCTGGGAACCACTACGGCATGTGGAGTCTGGATCGGGCTCATCGTCCGAGAAGTTCAGGTCCACAGAGTGCACGAGGGACTGGTCGGGGCAGTGCTGTGGGCTCAGGGTATCCTCAGCCACCATGTCCAGCCAATAGCGTGACCAGTTGTTAAAAGAGGCCCCAGCGTCCCGAAGACATGTAGGTGAATGGCTCCAACTAGGTTGTGTTGAGGGGGAGGGTCCCCCCGATGCCGACGGTATCGGGGATCTCTTCCTTCGCCAAGGTGAGGGTGACGGAGAGTGGTTGCAGCGCCGTTTCCCCAAATGGTCTCTGATCTTTATTATCATCTTGAGCGGGGAGGATTGGCCTGAGGCTGGGGGCAAAATTGACGTGGAGGCATGGGAAGGGGCCCCTGAAGCCTGTGATCATGGTACAGACATGTCCCAAAAGGAGTGTGGAGAAGAGGCTGCGGAGCAGTCCTCACCAGATTGCGGTACCGGTGCCGGGCTCAGCAGTACCAGATCTGTCGATGTGCGGTCCCCAGTGCTGGATTGCAGTGCTGGGGGCAGGTTGCTGGTTGGTAGCGGATTAGCAGATGGTACCATCTCTTGTATCGACCTGTCTTCTGGTGCCGCGGTCGGCGTTGACTTAGGTTTCTTCCATGGTATTGTTGATGATGCTGCCTTCAGTCTGGCATCAGGGCAGTTTGGCAACCCATGGGTATGGCACCCTGATGGGACTGACGGGGGTGTTGACCAAGTCTTCAGACTTGGCACCGAAGAGCGGTCCTGGGGTTGCAGTGCCCAGGCTGGTCGGGGAGCCAGCGGAGTGCTCACAGCTTGGGCAGCATTAGAGGCTTGTGTGGTACTCCCGGTGAGGGAGCACAGACGCAGGTCTCTGTCCTTGTAAGTTCTCTTTTTGAAGGACTGGCAAAGGGAGCAGCTCTTGGCGAGATGGGACTCACCCAGGCAAGCGAGACATTTGTCATATGGATCATTGAGAGGGAAGGCTATGAAGCATCCTAAGCATGGCATCTTAAACCAGGCATCTTAAATTTCACGGTAAAGACAGGCACTTGCTTACATAAGATGTTGGCTGATCTGAAACTGACGCTGAGAGTGGAAAAAGGAACTGGGAGGGTCAGGGTCACGGTCACCTATATAGCTGCAGTCGCGGCGCAGAGGGGTGTTGGCTGCGTGCCCTGACCTGACAGACTAAGGCTGAAGACTTTCCAAGCTACCGTGTGCTGTGGCACGTAGACACCTATAACTGAATGATGTGAGCAGCGCTCAAAGGAGAACACTGAATTCCTGAGGGGAATGTGAGCAGCTCCTCTCAGGCCTGACATACTCAGTATACTTAACACACAAGTGTTCATGCTCTTTACCCAAAAGCTGGCAAGTAATATACCACTGGGAACTAAAACTCACCTCTTCCCTATTATTAATATTCATGTGATGGCTGTATGATTAACTCACAATAGTTTAGACCAGATGTGGCTGAACTGCAGCTCAGGAGGCGCATGTGGCTCTTGAATGAAAAAGTGTGGCTTGTGGAAGAACGTCAGCAAATCACTTTTACCTACTAAAGTATATGGCTATATGCCTCAGTGCAGCTCTTGAAGGTTTAATAATCAACTTGTGTGGCTCTTGAGTTCCGTAAGTTTGCCCACTCCTGGTTTAGACAGATGTGCTGGAATCATGCCTCAGATGTGTTTAAAGTAGGCATGGCAGTGGGTGTTAATAAACAGACTCCCCCCCCCCCCCCAAAAGCAATGTGGTTCTACCTGCTTGAATGGGCTCCCCTGTAAACAGAGCAAGGACCAAGACCAAGAAAACCAATCTTCGTGGCAAGCAAACCAAGCCATGAAGGAAGCAAGTACCACTCTCAGTGGAAAATAGAGCCTACATGCCCCCAGGAAACTATCCTGCCTCTGGAAGCTCTGGGAGAGAGAGACTTCTCAAAGGGTTCCTGGTCTGGATAGAGAGGGCAGGGAACCTCTTACGGTTAGCCTTCACTTGAGGAGACAAGGAAAACCAGGCTCAGCACCAGTCACTCACTGCTGGAAAAGAAAGATTGATAAGCAATTACCTTAACTAAAGACTGTCACTTGTTAAGGCAAGGCTTAGCTGTTTTAATTGTCTTTATCCTTTATACTTGAACTCATATAAAACCTCACTTTTTCATTGAATAACCCTGGTTTACTTTTTATCAAAACTCCACCCTGTGCTTTCATTGAACTGAAGGGGTAATGACAGCCAAGATAACAACCTTCTAGTTCTCCCATTAAATGGGCAGCAAATGTAATAACTGGGGTCAGTATCCAGGAAAGAGCTGGACATTGCAGGGAGACAGTTTGGATGAAATTTAGAACTCTGCATACATGCTTGTCTACTGGCTGTTGGTCTCCAGGCTGTGAGCCGCAGCACCAAAGCATTTAAAGCACCCAGAGTTTTGCTTGGCAGGCAGTGACACAACCCATCACTGCTCTGGGTGGAACCTCAGCATCTTGCAGCAGCTGTGCTGGGAAAGACCCAGACAAGCCTACTGACTGTTCAGACAGCAAGCAAAAAACCCTGTCAATAGTGTCACAGAGCTCCAATACTTGGGTTGACCACAAGGTTCTCACCTGACTCAGGACCATGACTCCTACTGGCACTGTTGGTTTCCAGCTCCAGCCACCTCCACACCATTCCTCAGAAGTTCAGCACCAGGGCTTTGGCATGCTGCATCCCCAGTCCTCAATAGGACAGTAGGCACATGCTGCAGCTATTGGACTGAAAGGCCCTGCACCTCAGCCTTGGTGCTTATAACATTGTTTGGTGGACATGGAAGGACTGAAGAACACAGAGGTTTGATTTTACTTACAGCCAGGCTTAGTGAGTTGTTTGGCAGTGTCATGGGGACCCTCCTTCCTGGAGCTTCCCATGAAGAGCCATAATTACATACCTGCCTCACTTTCCCCAAATGGGCTTTCAGCAAGTCTCAGAAGACTTGTGTATCCTGAGCAGGCCTCTCAGGGGTCTAATGTATAACTAACCAAAGGCAAACCGTTACCCAAATAGGCTAAAGCAGAGCATCTTTGCTGGAGAGGGAAAGGGCTGAGTTCAGCAACCCCACTCATGTGCAGATCCCTGGCTAGTAGGACCCTCTTGATTCAGAGCCCTCATGTGGAGTCATAGTCACTTGTCATCAGCTGGGAAACATCCCTGCAGAAGTCGAACCACAGTGTCCCTTCCTCAGAGTAGCATGTAATTCCTCTGAGCTAGGGTGCCTGATGCTGCCTGTGGTAGATCATCCATGGAGACAAGATTTTGCTGAGACTTGGCCTTCATCTCTTCTCTTTTGGAGACTTTCCCACCTAGAAAAACTCTTCCTTGGTATGGCAACCAACTCTCTGGGACTCTACTGGAGTCTCCAGGAATTAAAGTTGAATAAAGATTATGTTGTGAGGAAATCTCCAGGAAAGATCCAACCAAACCAGCGGCCCTATCCTTTGCTTCCTTTCCGGGTGTGCATCCTCCCCTGCAGAGCACCCCTTTCTGCGTTCTGCAAACTATTTCTCTCCCCAGAACCCTAGAAAAGCCACCAGGAGTCACTTGCTAACCTGCTCCCTTGAGGAGTCTTTTCCACAGGTGCCTCTTCTTGGTTGTCTCACTTGCCTAAGCCTACCCAACCCTTTCTAATTAACTAGTGTCCTGCTACTTGAACAATCATTTATCCTGACCTGGATCTGTGCTGGCACTCTCTTTAGCAGACCCTGTCATAAACACACTAAATATCTGCTCTCCTGTGATAGGTGGCACAGCAATCGGCTTGGAAATAGGCATCCGGGCTGCCTGGCTTGGCTTAAGGTGGGAAATGGAGCAGTGGAGCAGTACCCATCATCTGACAGGTCAGAGGAAGGGAAAGAGACTGGGACAGACTTTTTACCTGCCAGCCCCTCCACGAACACTCCTTTCCTACACTTGTTCGTCAGGGCTGGGTTACTAACCGGAAGGTCAGGGCTCCTTTAATCCAGAACAGGAAATGAAGAACTGGGACCTCCTGTGGGCTCACTGATTCCATGCAGAGCTAGGGCATGGGCAAACAGCCATGCTGCCTCACTGCAGTATCAGATGATTTCCCATGCGGCAGCCATGCTTGCCTTTCTTCTCTCTTACAGACTACCAGAGAGGCTGACCCCTGGCATACTAAATTAGTAACCTGACCCAGGCAGCTGCCTGGAGCCTGGAAAGAGACCCAACCAGTAATCACCACTCTTGGGGGGCTCACCCAACCCCCTGTGTTAGTGAAGGCCAAAGGGGATGTTCCTGCTACCAGAGTGCAGAGCATGCTGGCTGGGGCTCCCTGGACCAGGAGATTTGGTCACTCTCTTGCTCTCTGCCTCACTGTGGCTAGCTCTGGCACTTCCCAGTGCTCTTCTTGGCACGGCTTCCTGCCCCACCAGTTGCAGTCCCAGTCCTGGTAACCTTCCCCCTCCCCCCAGTCCAGGAGGCCATAGCCTTCACCCACCCTGCTTCCTTTCTCTGCCACACTCTCCATACACCATCAACTCCAGCTCAGATGGTCCCAAGCCCTCAAGACCAGCCACTCCACACTTCCATTACCAGGCCTCTCCTCTTCCTGGATCCAGGCCATGCCTCAGCACCCACTATAGACAAAGTATCCCCTCCCCTGACCATTTGGGCCATCCCCACCCTCCTCAGACTGGACCTCATTTGCACGGGGCCTTGCTGACCAGTGGGGTGGGGGGCAGGAAGGACGGAGCAGGACGACTGCACAGCCCACAGGCTGAGATTTTACTGTAGCATCACGTGCCAAGAGGTAGCACTTGTCTGCAAACCCGACATTCACGCCCTCCTTGGAGAGAGGCGCTTTCCCCGACCTTGCCTCCAGCCATGGCTCTGAACACAAGCCTGCAGGATGGCCAGAGGGACACCACGTGTGAGTCCTCATGGCAGCAGGGCTCCCAGCCCAAGCAGCAGTGACCGGCTACAGCATAGTCTCGTAGGTGGCAAAGTGCCTTTGATAGCTCAGAGCCAGGAGCGTCCACAGGATCATGGCCAATGTGAGGCAGGCAGTGACTACGGCCACTGTCCACAGGTTCCACTCCAGCCCCTTCACCAAGCCAGGAGCCTCCCAAGGGATCATGTTGGTGAGGTTGAGCATGTAGCCCAGACTCCAGCCCACATCCACATTAGCCACCTGTGAGGAGGAAGAGAAATAGAGGGTTTATGGACAGACAAAGGGCTGGCTCTGGGAACACAGGGCTGGGCAGGGGATGAGGCGAATCAGAGCCTTCTTCCACATAATACAGAGTGTATTTGTTATTACATGAGTATTGTGCTGATCTCCAGGCCAGGAGTCCCCTTACTCACTCATGGAGCCCCCTCTAACTGAAGCCCTCACCTGGAGCCTGCCCTGGAGCCATCAACCAGCCCCAGTATCCATCCTGGATCCTCCCAGCACCAGAATTCACATTGGAGCACTCACCTGGCCCTGGAGTCAGCCCTGGAGGCCTTGTCTGGTCTCAGGCCAGTACCTACTCTGGAGACATTGTTCAGTCCCAGAACCATCTTCAGGGCCCTCACCTTGAAGCCCACCCAAGAATCATGGTTTGACCCTGGAATCCACCACAGAGCCTCCCCTGGAGCCCTCAACTGGCCCCTGCATCCAGGTTGGTGTACTCTCCCAGCTCCAGAGTCCACCCTGAAGCCCCCACTCAGCCCCTGCACTGAACCCCTTGACCTGGAGCCCTTGTCTGGCTCCAGAACCAGTGCTGAAACCCTTGCACAGTCCCAGAACACACTCTTGAACCCTTGCCAAGCTGCAGAATCTGCTCTGGAGCTCTTACCCAGCCCTGGAACCCAACCCTTCTCTTCATTTCTATGAAATTGTGCTCTGGAATCTTAACTCGCAACTTTAACAACTAAAGAACATTTGCTCCCAGCTGTGGGGTTGACAAAATGTGAAGCATGTAACTGATGCTAGCTTTGAGTCCACAGGCAGCCCAAGACAATAGCTGTGAGCCAGAAACTCAAGAAGGGTTGTTAATTCTGAAACATAATGGTGGCAGGTTAAGTGTCAGCAATTTCACAAGGGAGCATTTCAAAAAACATCCAGTTAATATGCTTCTCCCACAACATGCACACTTCACTAGAACCCTTTGCTGTCCCCTTGCCATCTGACAAAACCTTCTTAACCCTGCTTGAGAGCCTGAATGCAGAGCTGCCCTGCCAGCATCAAACTGTCTCTGAAAATGGAGAAAGCATCAAAAAAAAAATGAAAGAAATCTAAACAGAGCTGGGGGGGAGGACTGAGTTACTGATTTTCATACTTCATTTACATCGTCTCCTCTCAGAAAACAGGACTTGCCAGACTGGATCAGCACCAGCGTCTATACGGCGCACTGCCCTGTCTCCAGCAATGGCTACCATCCAATAGGTCAGAGAAAGGGAAAGAAACTGGTCCTAGGTAGCTATCAGATACTGTGCCCTCTTCCTCTAAAACATTCATAGCTCATCCTGGGCTATAACCTGCCTGCAGGGAGGTTGCTGCAATATTTAGGCCCAAACAGATTGAGTGGGTCTAGCTTAATCCACCATCCAGCAAGGCGTCTGGACCACTTACGAACCAGGTGCATTGACCTTCATTAGGATCCATCTCACAGCAATTCAACCTGCTGGGACAGGCACTCTTTTGTCAGAGCTGGGTTCCTCACCCAAAGATCAGCGCACCTATGGCTGCACAGCCTTTAATCCAGACCAAGGTGGTTTGGATTTCTGAGACCTAGTCAGTCATGTGTCAGCCTCACCCACTCCACAGCTGGACTGACATGAAAGCCAATGTGCCTGAGGGACAGGCGCTAGGGCCCTTGCACCAAACTACACAAACAGGTTCCCACCGACCAGCTGCAAGGGAAATTGGGGCAGGTAGAGCCACTCAAGTGGCCTTTTCAGTGCCTGACTTATTTGGCTATGGAGCAAGGGGAGAGAGAGAGACTCAAAACGCAATGTTTTTCCAGTCTGGAGTGATTGTATTTGGATTGTGCAATGTGGCTGGACAGCCACTAGAGGGCAGCCATGACCAAGTGCAGACAACCGCAGCAGGCTGTATTGCCGCCATGAGTGGGGTTACCAGATACCAAAGCCTGGAAAGGAGGACAGGGAAGTACAAAAAGGAGGACATTGGAGGACACATATACATGCGAGGCCCCACCCAGTCCCCCTTGATCCACCCAGCCACTGCCCCTCCCCCAAATGATTGCCCCATTGATCATCCAACTCCAGAGAAATTTGTCTAGCCCCTAGTTACTGTGTGAAATGAATTGGAAGAACAGCAGCTCAGGAATATCAAATGAATGGCTTAAGTATTTTTCATCTTCATATTAAAGTAACCATAAAGCCAGCCACTTTAAGGCATCACAAAATTAAGTATTTAATATTTATATCAAGGTGCAAGGAGAATCACACTGCAGAACTCCTATCCAGATTGATATTTTTACATTATGAGTTGTAAATGGAAGCAAACTTCCAATAAATTTAATGTAGTAATTATGTACAAGATTAAAATCAGTTTTAAGACAGTAAGTTCTTCACAGAATTCACTCTCCTTGTTTGACACATAGAGGGGCAGGCCCTTGACTCCATGAATTTGAGGTGTTGGCTTCTAAAGGAAAAGTAATCTCTGTTAGCAGTATTCTCCCCAACACATGAAATTGGGGGGTACAGGAGGAGATTTGAGGGGTGTAGGGGGTGCTCACTGATTTGGTATAAGACTGTTACTAGCTGACAACTGAGGGAGGGGTGCAGGAGGGGTAGAGGGACATCCCCATCTAGCCTCAGTTTTAAGCCTCACTGTGCAGTATTAAAAAAAAAATCACAGACAAGCTGTTTAAGTTTTACACACACAGAGAAGGAGAAATCAGAAGTGAGAGCTGCTGGTTTTTATGTGCAGATCTACCTGAAACATAGACTTTTACAAAAAATGCAAATTTCTAGACATCATATCCTACTATGTCCACCATAAACCACAGACAGAGATACATCTCTTTTATGACAGTTGGCATTTTCTGTTTGCTTTTATGTGAAATACATGTCAAATGGGGGGGGGGAGTAGAATTAGATGTTTTTGACTATCAAATGCTCCACACAAGACAACAGCACTTATTCTTAGATGCTATGATCAGTTTTTTCCTACATATACCAAAAGAAACACTCTCCCAAAAAGTAAAATAAAAATCATAGAATATATAAGCAAAAGGCAAAACCAAGCTGCTTGTTTTCTGTGATTTCATAAACTACTAACAAAGGGACAAATATTGAAATCCTTGCTCAGTCAAATTTCTCACTGACTTCATTTAAATTACAGGATCTGGCCCAGCTCAGCACCTACTTTAACATGTATAATACTTGCACATCAGTGCATCTTAATAAAATTTTAAGGATACATCTATAGTACACTAATCTCATCTTGGAAAGGAGAAGCAAATTGAAAAAAGGAAAATCATCTGCATTCAAACCTCCTCACAAACCAAAGTGAACTTTCCATGACTTATAAACAAAAGATGTGTTACAAAAAGCCAATTCCCATTAGAAGGAATAAAGATCTGGCTTAGCTGAGCCATTAGACAAAGAAACCTCCCCAGAAACTTTAAGCCAAGCAGGGTAGCAAAGCAGAAAGTGAAGCAGCAGCCACAAGGCACCACAGAGACCCCATCAAGCTGTAGAAAAGCCTCAGCCCTCTGAAAAATAAGATCAAGCCTTCCCCAAAATCCAGGGGATGGGAGGTGAGCAGACCTGAGCTGGATCCTGGAAAGAAGCCGGGGGTGAGGAGTGGAAGCAAGGAGGCAAAGTGAAACCATGTCCCCACCTGCAGCCAGCCCCAGCCTGGGCAGCCAGCCCTCTTCACTGCCTATTGACATGCAGGGGTCAGCAAGAGACCGTCTCCAAATTCCCAACCCCACCCGGCGCTGCAGCTGCTGGGCTGAGTAGCAAGGGAACACATTTGGGAGCTACAGGCTGGTGTGCCCTTGTATTTTTACAGTGCTGCCCCAGGCATCTGGCAAAAAGCCGGACAAATTGCACTTTTTCTGAAACGCCTGGAGGACAGAGGACAGCTGGGCAAAAAGGACGACATGTCCTCCTTTTGCCGGACGTTTGGTAACCCTAGCCATGAGAGACCCAAGAAGGAGAAACCTATGCAGGGACTCTGAACCTATCCAGATGACTGCTGCTGGGGGGCTGACCCAGGGCCAGCTCAGGGAGTTATGGTGCCTGAGCCAACTTCTGCTTTTGCGCCCCTCCACCCTGCTGGAAGCCCAGCACTGGAAAGTAAATCAGGCTGGGGCAGCCTGAGGCTGAGATCTGAGCTCCCACCTGGGCTGGCTGATCTGCCCTCAGGGGCGGGGTGAGCCAGTTCACAGCTAGAGCTCTCCCATTCTCACCCCAAACCTGGGCTAGCCACTCCACCCCTGAGGGCAGGGCAGGCAAGCCACTGCCTGGCGGATCAGGCCAGTCACACCGCAGGTCAGGTGGGATGGCCGGAAGCCACACCACATGTGGCAGTTAACCCCTGGACCAACCGGCCAGGCCACAGCCAGCGCCCCTGTGCTTTGGCGCCCTGCACTCGTGCCACATTGGCTCGCCCCTTAAGCTGTCCCTGGGCTGACCTCACCTGCCTTTCATGTCCCAAGTTTCATTTCATGTAAGAATGACAGGTTTACAAAATCAGATCCAGATGTAAAGAAGTGTGATTTTTCTCTCAGGAAAGCTCATGCAATAAATAAATTTGCTAGTTTTTAAAAGTGCCACTAGACTCCTCATTTGTTTTGCTTGACTAGACTAACACAGCTACTCCTTTGGAAATACAGAAGTGTCCTGGTTGCTGTTACTGAACAATGACTTCCTGTCTCGTTTTTACTATCTCATTATAAAAGCAATTGATTAGGGTGGAACCATTGTACTCGCCTTTCAGGGCAGAGGGTTTGGAGCTGTCTAAACAGGTCCCTACCCATACAAAATGTTACTTTGCACTGACTGCTTTTCATGGACCCTGTTGCAAAATGTGGCAACTCTCTTGGTAAGTTGAGGTGCCTGCTGGCAGACACTGGTGAACCCCCAGGGGCAGGCATGTGGCCCCTGACAGAGGATCACTGAGCTGTGCCATCCCACTTCCTGCTGGGTTGGAGGAGCAGGGCCCATCATCTCCACTTCTCATCAGAGCGCTGATGGAGCAGATCTCCCTCCAGAGCCTGCAGAAGTCCAGAGGGGGTGGCCACAGTCTGGCAGGCATGACCCAAGCTGCACAGTGGACTGTGCCAGGGAGGCATCGTACCTGCTGGCGGAAGTGGATGTTGCTCCACGTTTGGTTGTCAAATGAGTAGCCCCGCCCTAGGAGCGTGAGGATGTAGACACCAGCAGCACAGTAATCCCGCAGGTGCATCTTGTTCACCCCAGGAAAGGTCTCCTCCACCTAGGGACGTGCAGTGGAAGAGGTTGGGTCAGTGCAAAGCTGGCCTTTCTGTGTAGGGATCCTGACCATTGGTACCTTTACTCTGGCACGTCATAGGTCAATGAGGCACCTTGCTTCACCAGCCCTATCCACAGACCTGCTAGGCCAGCCCAACATCAGATGCACCCAAAGCGCTTTAGACTCCAGTGGGGATGAATTTCACTCACAGCCCCATCCAGGCTGGATTTCAGCAGGGGCAGCGTGTGCTCTGCACAAGTGACAGAGGCAGCCCTCAGAACTTCAGGCCTGGTAATCTCCCTGCTGGTAGAATCTGCTGCCCAGGTTTTGAGTACAGAGTAGCATCAGGCCAGGTGTTTGTCTGGGGGGGCGGGGGTCTCTCCTACAGCTTGCTTACTCTTGCTGCTTCCCATCACCAACAGACAAGCCTCCACTGCAGTACTTTGGATCCCTTTAGAACGGAGCCTACAAAGGGGCCTGCCCCCCACCCCACCCTCTGGGCACTGTGGGACTGGGTCACCCACACAAGTTATCAGACTCACAGAACAGAGGCACAATGGAAAGTGACTCCTTTTATGAAACAAGCGGTGCAGATGCTGCTGGCCCCAGCTCTGTGGCCTTGGCTGTTTGTCTCTTCATGCTACAGAAAGAGGTTTCCAATTTTCTCTCCCCTTGCTCTCTACAGCTCCCCCTGCTCTGTCTTCTCCTGCCCTCCTCTCAGCTTGCTGACCCCCAGCAGCAAATCTGATTGGTTGAATTTACACCTCAGCCAGACAGTGCTGGAGGCGCTGAAAGGAGCTGTAGTCTCTGGAAATCCAGTGTGAGGCACCACTGCTTGGCAAGAGATAAATAATTCAGCACTGCAGCAGTGGCAGGAGCAGATGCCATCAGGACACAGGCTACAGACCACTGCTGAGCAGTGAGCCAGCTGGACTATAGGGAATGCAGAGCTTGGGGTGAGCAGTGCCAGCAGAATTTCAAGCCCAGGAGCCTACAAGTTTGTCTCCCATCTTTCTGGCCAAACCAAGGTTCCCCTGCCTAGCAGAATACCCCTATGCTTGGGAGGGGCAACCTGGTGCAAGGAGAAGCCCAGCCTGCAAATGAGACACTCAAGCTCTTCAGCTTCCCCGTGTATCTAGCTACCCCATTCAGGTACAACATGACAGCACTGGCAACTGCTAATGGGGTCTCACCTCTGTCCAGTTTTTAGCGCAGAAATGCTCGATGGTGGCATTCACATCACTCAGTGGCTGTCCACCTGTGAGGTTCAGAAAGTGGAAGACGGAAGAAAATCCGGAAAAGGCCTTGGGATGTTTAAACAACAAACAAAGCAGGTTAACCAAGAGGCCAGACCTCAGTGACAAGCTCTCAGCTGGCAAAGGGCCTTGGCCACAGCAACCTTATACTGCAGCCTCCCTAAGCCAGCTTCCATCTCCCACAGCAAAAAGGGGCAGCAACAGACATCAATTCCCCCACCCTCCTCTGGACATGAAGTCAGCGTCAGAGAAAGGGGCCTGACGCAGAGCAATGAAGACGGCGACTCTCAATCCACAGCTGGCAGTAACTAGCTAGGGATTTGAACACACCAGCAGAGCCCAGCAGGATTTCCAAGGTAAACAGGTAATTTTCACCAAGGGCCGCTGGGCAGAGAGGATGGCACAAGCTTCCTAGTGTCTCACACTGAGATTATCTGCCACTCAGAGGTGAGTGCAAGGAAGCTACCAGGTCTCTCAATAGTTCCCTTAATCACCCAGAGCTGTGGAGAACATCGAAATAATGGGTTACACACACAGGAGACAAGCCAACGGGTGCATGGGTGGGCAAGAGAAGAAAGTGACATGCGTCTGTCTAGCACCTCCAGGATCTCTGCACAGTTTGTGCTGCACTGGCCGGGGCATGGAGCGCTGGGCAGACCTGGGGGAGGAGCCAGTGAGGAAAGCGTGGCTGTCCCTGAGAGCAGCCATGGAGTGAGGCACCAAGTCGCCAGAGATGCTGACAGACAGCGAGTGTGACCCAGGGAATTCACAGACTCTGTCAGAAGGGACCAATAGGATCATCTGGTCTGACCTCCTGCATCACACAGGCCACAGAACCACCCCCACCCCCACCCCCTCCTATAACAAACCTCTAACCTAAGACTGAGCTACTGAAGTCCTCAAATCATGGTTTAAAGACTCCAAGGTACAGAGAATCCACCACCAAGTCAGCCATGCTCCATGCTAGAGAGGAAGGCGAAAAACCCCTAGAGTCTTTCCCAGTCTGCTCTGAGGAAAAATTCCTTCCCTACCCCAATATGGTGATCAGTTAAAGTCTGAGCACATGGGCAGGACTGCGCATTAGCCTCTCACTAGGTGAGCTGGGCAGATCAGAGAGATCTGGGTCTGGTGTGAAATGTGTTCAAGGAGCCTGTCTTCCCCTGCTGATGGCAGCATTCACACTGAAGGAGAGAGGGCTGTTGTGTAACCCTGAGTGGAAACGATGTGAACACCATCAGCATTTGGAAGCCCTCCAACAAGAGGAGCACTGGGCCACAGCAGAGGACTGAGGTGCAAGGGCAGAATTGTCCCTGGGGCCTGGCTAGTCACAACATGTCTGCGTGGCACTTTGTGCTGCAGAGCCAGGAGCCGCTTCCTTGCCAGCAGCCTCATCTGAATGGGACCACTATGCTGATGCAACATACACTGGGAAAAGAGCTGGCTCAGTGGATGCTTTGGTCGCAGTTTAAGAGAGTTTCAGTTTGGTTTAGCTTTAACCGGTTCCTAATCAATGTAAGCTAAACCAAAAACCAGCCTGCTTCCAACACAGGGGATGCCCACACAGCAAGCAGAGGAAGGATGGTACTTTAGGCAGGTTTGACCATGCTAGCATGGCTAGAACTAGCAGTGTAGACACACAGGAGGCGTCCAGAGCAGGCTAGCTGCAGACACCTCAGCTCATGGTGAAGTCAGTATCACCACATGACACTGTGATTTTCCTTTGCCCTGGTGCTGATAAACCTAGCACAGGTACATCCACCTGTGATACACCCATGCTTCAGACTGCAGGTGGAAGTACCTCAGAGCATCCAGAGCTCGAGGCATGGCTTTAACCAGCTCCATTTCAATTCTCACCTTCAGCTGGACCTCTGCACCTTTCCCAAGTTGACAGCAAATCAGCTCCACTTCCACACACATACAGAAAGCATCAAAAACTAGAGCCCATGTCCATGCCCTGTCCCTCATGCTCTCCACCAGGTATTGCACAAGAGGCCATGCACTGGTATGAAATGCCAAGAAAGACACAACAGCAGCTTGTTCTGCACACCAACCAGGCCCTGGCTCTCCACATACTCGTGCCACGAACAGGGATTTCCCCATACAACACCTTCCTGCACACTATCAGGGCCCTCAGTCAGCATGAGGTCCCCCATAACACATCTGTCCCTGACTAGGCAGCTGGAGAAGACAGCAACTGTCCCTTACAAAGAATTGCCCATGCACCGGTGGCTGGTAGACCCCATTGAATCCACACGTCCTGTTGGCCACACAGGCTGTGAAGTTGAAGAGTTTCTGGACAGCATTCCTGCACTCCGCTGAGTCCCCCGTCCCCCTCACTGTCAGGTTCTGACTGGGGTCATGTGCAGCTGGTGCTGGGACGCAGGGACTGTCGTACAGGGCAGCAGCTGTGACATTCTCCTGGTATCCATGCAGGTAGCAGGGGTGGGATATCTGCTGAGAGGTGAGGTTCTCCTAGAGAGAGGAAAACCCATTAGCAGTGCTCAGGCTTTGGGAGCAGCCAGCTCCCTTCCTCATCCCCACACACACAAGCCAGACCTGCTAGTCTGGTATGTCCTACAGAGAAGAAGGCAGAGGCTACCCCCAAGACACTGCCCCTCCCTAGATGCTCTGGCTTTTCCCTTGAATCCTGCTGAGAAACCTCATGGAGAGAACATTCCCTTCCCACTCCGGGACCAGTCAAACTTGTGCTTCCTCTCCTGCAAAAGCTGCCATGTGGGCTGCAGGAATTGAACTGCTGGATGAAGAGGAAAAAAAAAATCAAGAAGGGTCTAAACAGTCTCCACCTGTTCCAGTGGGCTACCAACCCCAGTGTCTGCAGAGCAATGGCGGGTGGCCCAGGATCTACCCCTCAGTACTAACAGTCCTCATTCCTCCCCAGCTCGCTCACAGTCCTGCACACCCCAGCCATGCTCCGTGAGGAAACATTCATTCCTGGGCAGGGAAGGCCAACGCAGGATTCATGTTGAACTTGCTAGGCGAGCACACAGCTGATGGGGCAAGCACTGCAGAGCTTACAGAAGGCCAATACTGGTTTTGCCATGCATCCCCTGAAGCTTGCATGGCTACAGCCAAACGGGCAGGCACTCCTGCAGGGTGCCTGTGTCTGGTCAGGTCACCCAATGCTGGATTAGCTTGTGCAACAGGGTACAGCAGGGGGAAGAGCCAAATGCCGAGGGCAGCCACGGATCCATTTATAAAAACATTCTCCACCTGCTGACATTCTACCCAGCAAGGCCGTAACTACTGCAGGTCAAACAGGGCTTTGCCCCGGGCGTGAATTTAAAAGGGCACCACAGAGAAGCGATCACCCCTGCCGCCTCTGGCCGCAGCAGGGAAGCAATCCCCCCAGCTGGCTCCAGCCACGGTGGAGGATTGCTTCCCCCTGCCTTGGCCAGAGCAGGCATGGGGGATCGCTACTCTACTGTGGCCAGAGCTGGCAGCAGAGGGTCCCTTCTCCCAATCGCAGCAGGGTAGCGACCCCTGTTGCTGGTTCTGGCCGCAGTGGGGAAGGTTCAAACCCGCCTCCCCGCTGCTGTATAGACGGACCCCGTATTGGGGGCTGGGGGGCGCCTTTGGGACTGCTTGCCCCAGGCACCAGAACCCCTAGTTATGGCCCTACCAGCTATGTCTGATAAAACCCCACCAGCAGCAGAATTTCAGGGCCACTTCTCACACAGACCCCTGAAACTGAGGGCACACTGACACCATCTCCCTGCTTGGGCTCTAACCCTGCTCCTTTAGGAGTCATCTGGTAGGCCTTTGGTTGGCTAGTGCCAAGTGAGGTCCTGGGTTCAAGCCCCAGAGGGGTTGGACTTGATGATCTCCTGAGGTCCCTTCCAATCCTATGATTCAATTTCATTCTAAGAGCCCCTGCTCAGTCCCTCCCCAGCCCACTCTCTGTTCCCTGATGGAGCAGGCTTCCTGTTACAGGAAATGCTGCTGACAGGTCACATGAGCTGTGGGCAGCAGGAGGCCAGACTGGATCAGGATGCTGCCTTGTTTTGACTTTGCACTCAGTGAGCCTTTCCTGCAAAGCAATGCCTTCCAGTAGGGTGCTGGGTCGCCTTGATGTGCCCCAGGGCCAGTGTCCATATACAGAGACCAGTGCCTAGTACTCAGGCCAACAGGCTTTGAGAGGTGCCCAGCACCCTCAGTTCCAGACAAAGTCCATGGGGCATACAGATGCCACGACTCATCTCTGAGAAGAACGCCAAAGGCACCCCAGCCTGGGGACCTCAAATAATCTGCTGGCCTTTCTCTCAGCCTGTGTCCCTGCTGCAGCCACAGGGTAAAAGATCTCTGCCCCACAGGGCTGGATTAACACCCTTGTGGGCCCAGGGCTATAAGACTTTGTACGGCCCATGGTCAGCCACCAGCGACACTGGGGGCAGGAGAGTGGGGGTTTGAGAGGGGGTGGGGGGATACTTACATTGGTGTCCTCCAATCAGCAGCAACACACCATGGGAGGGGTCTGTGGACCCCCATCCCACTCTCCCCCCATTCTCCCCCTGCCCTGTTACTGGCAGCAGCAGCACCCTGTGGGGTCAGGGAGAATCTGTGGGCTCATATCCCACTCTTCCCCTGCTGTGGGGGTGGTGAGGCACCCATGACAAGCTCTCTGTGCATCCCTCCTTATGACTAGGTGAGGGTCAGAGGCTCTCTGTGAGTTGTGACAGCCTGGGCAGTGGGGATCCTGCTCCCACACTCTCCCTCCAGCCTCCCCTCCCCTCCCACATCACCCCTTCCTTCACAGTGCCCCCCCACTCACAGATCTGCATCTGTTCCAGCCTCCATCCCTACAGTCCCATAATCACCCCATCCCCATTCCTCTGCATCATAGCATCTCCCCTCCAGCCACCCACTGCCCAGTGCCATCCTCTCTCCCTTCCTCTCCTATTCTGCCCCCTTCTTCATCCCCGTCTCCTCTGGCCCCTGACATCCCTGTTCCCTCGTCTGACCCAGTCTCCTTTCCCTCACCCCCCACCCCCATCAGCTCCCTTGTGGCTCTGGATCCCAGGAGTCAAGCCTGGAGCAGGCTGCATGGCCAGCCCTGCAGGCAAAGGCAGTGGGCAGCAGCTTCCCTGCACTGGTGAGGAAACACAGTCAGCTCAACTGAGGGTGTGGGACTGGGAAGATACGCTACATTCCCTCCAAGCAGTGCCTCCCTTGGAGCAGGAAACAGCCAGCTGTGTCTGGATTTTTATGAGGCCACCCCTGACCCAGGGCCCAGGGCTGCAACTCCTAAAACCCCTGGGTCAATTCAACCCTGCTGCCCCACAGGGAGCAAAGTGAGGCAGTTGTCTGCGACAGCTGGGATTCTGCAACCTGCAAAGCTCTGATGAGCAATGCTGTTGGCTGGACTGCCGCCAATGATGCATAGACCCATCAGGCCTTGTGCCCACCCCAGGCCTAGGCAAAAGGCAATGGCAGATTAAGGAGAATACCTCTCTGAGGGATGCCATAAGCTTCTTCAAGGCTTCATTTTTTCCATAGCAGAGGTAGCTGTGGGTGTAAAGCGTGTAATTGGTCCCATACAGCCTGAAGAGGACTTCAGTGTGGTTGTCCTTAATGGCATGCCCGGGGTGAAAGGTTATTTGTGTTGAGGCTCCTCCAAGGTCCAGTGCTCCCACAACCTCAGCTGCCCCAGGGTGTTCCCAGCGCCCTGTGAAGGAGAACTGCCCCCACCAGGCAAAGAATTAATTCCCCACTGGCTCCTGGATCTAAGGACCACCTGAAGGGAGGGCCAGGGGATACAGCACGCTCCTTGCCAAAGGGAAGTGTCAAAGGCTGAGTGAGGGAGCATGTACGTTAACCAGAATCCCTGATGCTTTTCCTCTGGTTCCTTAGACATTCTGTCTCACCCAAAGCTGAGGGCTGGCCTGGGTGGGCAGGGCCTCCCTGAGCCCTGCCTGCCCCAGAAGTGCTGCTGACTGCAGTCAAAGCTACCAGAAGGATTCCTCAACAAGGAGAGACAACACACCCTCCTAATAAAAGAAAACACCAACTCATCTGATGAGGGGGTTGTCACACTTCAGGGTTTAAGGACCCTGATTCCAGCTTCCAGAGCCCTGGCTCCAGGACAGAAGGAAGTATGTCAGAAAAATGAACAGTCCTCACCAGAGCTATCACATTAGACCCATTTCCCCTAAGAAAGGTGTAGCACAGCCAAGGTTATTCCTGCCCCTTTCCCTGTCTGGCAAGTCGCTGACCTTGACAAGCGTCTCCAGCAGGTAGTTGATTGTGATCCAACCAAAGGATCCTTCTTCATTCCCAGTGAGGATCTGAGCACCACGGAAATCTATAGGGTACTGCCAGATGGTCTTGGAGACCTCTGTAAAGATCTGGTCGGCTTTTGTTCTGTTCTGCTCCCTGCAAATGGGAAGGAAAGAGATTTCACTGAGCAGCCAAGGATATGGCACAGCACACACAATGATAACCTAATCTAACCCCATCCCAGAGGCATAACAGAAAAACCTACAGTGAGCCTCCTCCCTCTAAGTGCCAGACTAGGAGAGCAAAGGAAAATGCCACCAACTCCCCAGCCAGCTCTGCCAGTAACAGAACAGAAATGAAGTAATGCTTAATAACAAGGCTCTGGGGCTTACACTTGAAAAGGTAAGGGCGCTTCCTCACACTGCCCCTGTGACAAGAGTCTAGATAGGCTGATCCTGAAAGACGCTCCCCCCACTGACTTTATCAGTGCTTCTCCACATCATGGACATGCAGGCTGGGCTGGGTGCAGGGAAGGCAGCAAGGGGACAGGCTGCCGCAGGTGAGTTTGGCAGGGCTGGCAGGGCTGTAACTTGGTCTTTTGGCACCTGGGGCAAGTACCCCAAAAGATGCCTTCCCACCCAACCTGGGGCCCAATCTAGCCCAGCAGCAGGGAGCCAGATCTGGCCCCAGTCCTGTGGCTGGGCAGGGAGTGCCTTTCCCCACTGCCCATTGAGTGCAGCCAGGTCCAGGCAGGGCATGCCTTTCCCTGCCACTCGGCAAGCATGGCCATGGTCAGGCAGGGGGTGCCTTTCCCTGCCGCCTGGTGAGTGCAGCCAGCACCAAGCAGTGTTGCTTTCCCCACCAGCCAGAGCAGCACAGCCAGGGCTGGGTGGGGGTACCTTTCCCCTCCACCCAGCAAGCATTGCCAACACCGGACAGGGGTGCCTTCCCTGCCAGCCAAGCTAAGTCGCTCCTTGCCAGGCCACTGGCTTAGCTCTCCTGGTCCCCAGGGTGCCCACATCTTTCTCTAGCCCTTACCTGCCCACAGGTCCCAGGACGCTGGAGCTGCCCTGGCTTCATGGTGTGGCCAGAGGCTTCTTCCTCCCCTGCCAACCCCCTCACCCCTCCAGCATGCACCTGAGCATGCTCAGGGGCAGGACAGATGACCTCCCCCAGCCCCAGCCCCAGCCCCAGCCCCAGCCCCAGCCCCAGCCTGGCTCCTGAAGGAATGTGCCTTCGGCAAAGGAACATTCCTCTTCAGGCCAGGTAGGGTCATTCTGGTGCCTGTTAAAATTCAGCACCCAGGGCTTTGCCCAATTCACCCCACCCTAAGTTATGGCCTGGCCCATAGGAAATGTTCCCATCTGTGCAGGACAGTAGAGCTATAGATAAAGACCCTGCAGAGTCAGCTGCAGGTGATGGCAATGAGTGACCTGGGTGGGGTAAAGCACTAGGTTGACCCTGCAGGGTTTGAACCTGGGACCCAACCACCAAGCAGTCAGTGCTCTCATTGCTTCAGCCCCTGCAAGGGGCCAGCATGGCAGTCATTTAGGAGCAAGCCAGTGTGCTGTGGGGAACAGGCCTCTCCCTTTGCCAAGCAGTCATCCTCATAGTCCCACCAGGTACCTCAGCAGCCGCATGCCCGCAGTAGCGCCGAGGTAGGTGGGTGTTTTTCTCTGGTGGTCAGCAGGGATGATCGTCATGGCCTTGTCCAGACAGGCCCTCAGGCTGGCTCCAGCCTTAGTGGGGTCATCAGCATAACTGGAGATCCCAGGTCCTGGAACAAAGCACCAGGCCCTGTGAGAGCCCAACAGAGCCAGAGCCATGAGCCAGGGACAAGAAACAATCCCAGAGCCCTGGCCTGGCATCCTGGGGCTGCACAGCACAGCACACAGCTCATGTTAGAGGGCAAGGTTAACAGTCATTATTGTGGGGCCCTACGACAAGACACCCGGAACTGCTCCTGGCTCCCTGGGACTGCTCAGTCTTCAAAGGACTGTGCTAGGTTACAGAAATAGTGCATGGACCAGCAGCAGGGATGTCCTGTATCTTGGTTTGGCCCCTTTCAGCCAGTCAGGCACCTGCTGAGCTGCAGCAAGCTGGGACATTCCTGGCACCATCTGCTTGTTACACCAACCCTTGTGCCTGTAATAACTCTTGGGAAGGAAGGGGTTTACACTCTGGTCAGTGAGTCCCAGGACAGCCAATAGGAACAAAGCCCAGGTTTTTGAATTGGAGCAGCAGCCTTGCCTGTTCCTGTTTGGATGCAGCAGAGCTCCTGGAAGGATCAGGAGGAGGCCGGGCAAGGACATTGCTGGATCCTTCTTCAAGCCTTTCTACCTGGCCTCCTCCTGATCCTTCCAGGAGCTCTGCTGCATCCAAACAGGAAGCAAGGCTGCTGCTCCAATTCAAAAACCTGGACTTTGTTCCTACTGGCTGTCCTAGGACTCACTGACCAGAGTATTAACCCCTTCCTCCCAAAGGGTTACTACAGTGCCCAGCTGTGGGGCCCTGTCAGAACTGGGGCCATGCATGGCTAGGTTTTGGTCTCATGGTAGCCATTTAAACCATCCCCTCACTGCAGCCCACAGAGAGATGCAGGCCTCCCAGGAGCTTGCCTCCTAGGACCAGGCCTGACACGTGGAAGCTATCACCAGGGTGCAGAGCACCCAGATATACACCTGAGCAGGGCCATCCCTAGGGGGAGTGCGGGCCCCTGCGTGAATTGCCCTCTGCGGAGACCCCACTCACCTACCCCGGGCAGTGGGATGTGGGGCTAGCCAGCCCAAGGGAGGGGCAGACACCAGCACTGGCCATCCCATGCCAGAGACTGGGTGAGCTGACCAGAAGTGGCAGAACAGGAGTGCAGGGTCTGGTTTCTCAGCCACCCTTAAGCCAGTGGTTGTCAAACATTTTTCCTCAGGATCTAGCTCTGGACCCCTCTGATGTGCAACTACCCTCCACTGAAAAAAAGTGGCCTCTGCCAGAAAACTGAAGTGACCAAGGCTGCAGGGGGGCGGGGGGTGTTTGGGATGGGTGGCAATCCCTCGTGTCTTTTATCCTTTCTCTTGAGGCTTCTATTGCATCTCTGAAATCTACACACCTAATCTGAGATCACCTACATGGAACATGCAGAGGGTGATTCCACATGCCATACTCCTGTCTCAAATCAGGAAGTACGTGAAGTCTCTAAAATAGCATGTAGTAGCCTGGAGTGTGTGTATGGGAGCTCCTTGCAAATGGGGGTGGGGGCGAATGGGTGGAGAAATGAGATGGAAGTGCTGAGACAGGAGAAGGAGAAGAGAGCAAATGCCAGGTTGGAAAGAAAGGTCCTGGAAAATCCTGTCTGCTGCTAAGCCTGTCCAAGTCCCTCCAGGTCCTGCTCACTTCTCCACTGCCAAATCCCAGGAACTGAAGTATCACCTCTGGGTTCCGCTTTCACCTCTGCTCTTCCTCTGCTCCTTGAGTCTGCATGGCTATGTCTATACGGCACTTTTATTTCGAAATAACACTTGTTATTTCGAAATAAAAGAAATTAGGTCTACACGATGTTTTCTTATTTCAAAAGGACGGATCCTATCCTTTTGAAATAAGAATCGTCGTTCCGAAACAGTAAAACCTCGATGTTTTCGAAACGGCCATTATTTCGGAAGGGATATTTCAAAATAATGCCGTTTAGACCTGTTGTTTTGAAACAACTGTTCAAAACAACGGTCCAATTGGCGTTATTTCGGAATATCCCTTTCAAAATAACGGCTGTTTTGATTGCGGGGTAATCCTTATTTTGAAATGAGCCCTTTCGAAATAAGGGTTCTATTTTGAAATAAGTCATTTTGAAAGGACTTATTTCGAAATAAAACTGTGTGTGTAGACATAGCCCATGAGTTTCCATGAACACATAATTCTCCACAATATTGTGACTGAAGGGGTGCTAGCCCTCTCTGCTTGGCCTGGTGACCCCTGGCAGTGTGCATAAGGCAGCAACACAATGGGGCTATCCACTCCCCTCATCAGATTAGGACCTTGTTATAACTTCTCCTTCCAGCAGATCCATCCCTGAGTTGGATTCTATTCTGTTACTTAGGCTTTCTAATTGTAGAAAAAATACTACACTTTGTAACACAGGCTCCTACTAGAACAGTTTGCTTTTCTCTACTCTTTTTAATTATCAGTCAAAAAATCTCTGGTTAGAGTTTTTATTAACATATACAAGTTATAACTTTTGTTGCAAGCAAAGGAATTCTCAACCCACTGAAAAAAGAGGCAAGTCCTAATCTGCAAAAATAACTGGAATCCCCAGATACAGAAATGGTGGAATAAGAGGTGTTCACACTTTTTTCTTTTCTTCGTTGGGTCTGTTGATTAAAAAAACACAAAGATTGCTTGCCAGTGACTTCAGTCCTTTTCATATGAATGAGAGAAGCCCAAAGAGATAGTGACTCAGAGAGTTCCGAAGGGGCAGCCCTGTTAGTCTAGTAAAGCAAAAAAAGCAAGGAGTCTTGTGGTACTTAAAGACTAACAGATTTATTTATGGCATGAGCTTTCGTGGGAGAATATCCCACTTCGTCAGACGCTTTGAAGAGGGAGAACTTATGGAACTGGATGAAAATAAATGCAGG
>ML682098.1:2752908-2765160 GCA_007922195.1 Podocnemis expansa
GAAAGCTCATGCCATAAATAAATCTGTTAGTCTTTAAGTACCACAAGACTCCTTGCTTTTTTTTGACTCAGAGAGGAGGCAAAGAGTTTGTTTGAACAACAATCAGCACCTCACTGTTAGTCCTAATGACTCACCTTTGTTGCAATGCTGATCTACTGCCTTAAGCAACTTTCACCCCAAGCCTCTCCCAGCCCTGTGAACCATGTTGCCACTTTTGGCCGGCTTGCCCAGTCCCTGGCATGGGAGGGGGCAGCAGTGCAGCCCCGTGGGGCCCCCCAAAGTGTGGTGCCTTGGGTGGGCAGCCCCTCTTGCCTACCCTAGGGACAGCTCTGCCCCTAAGATACATTCAGTCCCCATGCCAGGCAGCGAGAGCAGCACCACGCCACCAGGCCCAGTTCTGGCCTCCTTTGGACATCCCTCCTTCCAGGGCCTGTCCAGGGCAAAGACATCGGAGACAGACCCTGCAGCTTTGGCAGCTTCCCCATTATGCCTTCATGACTGGGCAGGGCCTTTCTACCTCCTTTGAGCTCTGTGCACCCCCCTCCTCGTCCCCCACACAGCCTGCCTCCTCCACCAGGATGGAGCCCGCCCCCGCCTAACCTCAGTGCTGGCCTGAGCAGGGGACTGGTGCTGAAGTGGAGGAGCCTGGGAAGAAAGCTCTGGAGAACACTACAGACAGCCACAAGGAATAATGCTAGGCAAAGCCTTGCCTGGGCCTTCCCATTGCCTGGGGCTAGCTCTTGTGCACCCTCTTTCCCATCTTCCCCCTTGCATTGTTGCTTCTTGCTTATCAGAGGAGGCTGCAGAGCCAGTCTGAGGGAGCACAGAAGGTGTTTCACAGACACATATCCCTGCTGTGCCCCAGAGTCCCAGCATGGCCCACACCTAGTCCCAGAGCAGCATGTTCCCAACCCTCTGCCCACCCCGGAGGAGTTCGGCATCCTGGACAGGCAACAGAACCCAACCCAGTTCTCATGCTGAGCCACTGAGAAATAAAGGTTCTTCCTGTTCCCAGGCACTTGTCATGATTCTCCCAGTGCTATGTTTCCAGACTGGAGGTGGGGGGTGGGGGGGATTCTTATCAGTGCAAGAGTGTCATTTCAGAAAAATCCAGAGCCAGGTATTTCCCTAACAACCCCCCCCCCCCAAATTTCCCAACGCCCCCAAGTTGTCAGCTAGTAACAGTGTTATACCAATTTAGTGAGCACCCAATGCCTCATTACACCACCCCTAGACCCCACCCCATTTCAAGTCCTGGGGAAGCTGATGGGGGGATGCATTGTTGTGTCAGCAAACATCACTTGATATCCTGCAAAGTCAGGAGTAGGGGACGAGAAGTGGAGCATACAGGCCTAGGAAAAGTCTGTGAGGGGCAAACTAATGCCTGGGGGGCCTGTACTCTTGGCCCCATAGCAAAATGACATTCCAGCAGCTGATCGCTGTTAGAAAGACTGTTCCTGCTGACAGATGGGCAATACAACACCCAGACTTCTTGGAGTTTGCCCCTCATCACAACACAGAGCCTGAATGCAGCAAGGCCCTTCACTGAGACAGTATCTGGGCACATCTCATTCCTTCAGTCACCTCACCATTTTACAATACAGCTGGGCATCACTCCTCCTTTCTGCATAGCAGAGTCCAAGAGACACGGGAGGTATTACAGCCATGGGGGAGCATCACACTCACATTTCCCATTTTGGATTTTGCAGGTCTGCCTATGGCCTAGTGGTGAGGCAAACAGTTCAGCCTCCACCTTCTATTGTGGATCCACTGCACCATATTGCTGGTAGCTAGTGAAGTCCCCCTGTATGAGTGGTCCACCCAGAATGTCAGTGGGCAACTCCAATGACTTCTGTGGAATCCCGGCAGGAATGAATGGAGTCCAGGGCCCCAGAGATCCAGACAGAAAGGTGTGGCATTAGGCATCAGGGCTAATCCAAGTGCATGGCAGTGTAGAGCACAGCAGCCTTTGCCCCTGACAGAAGTGTTTCCACAGGATCACTCCACACACAAGGCCATGGCAAAGGGCAGGACAGAAGGGTGAGAGAGAGAAGCAGCTGACTGACCTTGCACAGTGCAGGCCCCGACCTGGCTGACAATGCCAGTGCCGTTCTCCTTAACTGCTGGCCACTGGTAGATGTAGAGAGTCGTGTGTGAGGAGCCGGCATCAAACACCATCCCGTACTGTAGGAGGAGTCAGGAGGGAAGATGGCATCACAGAGCGCTCACAGCTGCACAAGGGGAGCTTTATGTGTTTGTAGTTCTTGCTTACAAAGAAACGCACTTCCAGGCTTCAATCTCCGGCCTGGCTTTAACCAGGCTCTTGTTTCTTTCCATTGAGCTGTGCAGTTAGAGCAAATTAAAAGGTGGAAAGGGAAGGGAGGCATCAGCGTGTGTGAAACAGCAAGTCTCACACCCTCTGCAGTGAAATTCACTCAGGAGTTGGAGAAACACAGGAAGGGCCTGGCCACAGATACAGTAGGCTGGAAAATAAGGAAGAGGTAGTTTTGCAACAGTCTTGGAAAAGCAGGAATGAAAGAGGCACCCAGGAAGAAATGGGTAACCGTGAGAGCAGAGGAGAGAAAACATACAAGATGCTCAAGAGATCTAAAAAAGGAAAGAGGAATAAAGATCATGAGAAACTTAATTAGTTACACAGGGGAACCGCTAAGACAGAACAACACAAACAGGAAAGAGAAGAGGTGCGTAAAAGGATCTAACGTTATTTCTACGTGCTGTCAAAATCCTCACAGCCAGCATCATTCACTGCAGGCAACTGCACCCACCTTGGTCCTGGAAGGTAGATAAACATCTTTCACTTGGACAAGGATGAGGATGAAGGTGGCTATTCCTGAAGCTGCCGCTACTGCAAGGAGGCATCTGGTATCACACTTTAACGGGTGCTTTAGCATTTCTGCACCAATCTGTGAGCAAAGCACAAGCTGTGTCAAGACAAACACCCCCCCCATTCTCCCACTTTCCAGCCAGTTCCCAGACTTATTCCTAGAGATACATAGTTCAGGAGAAGAGTAGCTAAGTAGCTAAGTCTATTGCGGTAGTGAGTCAGTTTTCATCAGCACAAGAAAACATAATCATAGAATCATAGGGACTGGGTGGGACCTCACAAGGTCTAGTCCACCCCCCACACTCAAGGCAAGACCAACGAGAATCCTGTGGCACCTTGTTAGACTAAGGCTGTATTCACACAGCACTTTTGTTTCGAAACAACCCCGTTGTTTCTAAACAAAAAAAACCATGTTCACACGACGCACAGTTGTTTCGAAACAAGGGGAAGCCCTTGTTTCGAAACAACTGTGTTGTTTCAAAACAAGTTAAACCCCATTTGGGGTCGAAACAAACTTTTTTCGAAACCCTTGTTTCGAAACAAAGCGTGTGAACATGTTGTTTCGGAACAAAGTGTTCCGAAACAACATTGGATCCTCAGCACCCTGGCCAGGGAACCTTCAGGACCTTGGCCAGGGTGCTGAGGGCGGTCCCTCAGCCCCAGAAAGGGGGTTGCAGCCCCAGAAAGGGGGCTGCAGCCTCCGGTGGGGTGCGGAGGGGTGAAGCCCTGCCAGGGGGCTCAGCCGGAAGCCCGGGCTGCCCCCCCGACACCCCCGGCGGGTCGGGGGAACCGGGCTCAGCCCGCGGCTCCCGATCTGCGGGTGGTGTCGGGGGCAACTCTGGCAGGGGGCTGAGCCACCCCGCAGTGACTCACCCCCCCGCCAGTGGCTGCAGCCCCCTTTCTGGGGTTGCAGTCCCCTTTCTGGGCTGCAGGGTGAGCCACAGCAGCGGCTCACCCCCAGGGGGCTGCAGCCCCCTGCAGCGGGAGACGAAATAGCAAGTTCGCAGTGCGAACCTGCTATTTCGTTTCCCACATTTTCCCTTATTTTGAATTAACATTTTGTTAATTCGAAATAAGATATTTCGAAATAAGGTGTTATTTTGAAACAAGTTGTTTCGACACAACTTGTTTGGAAATAACCATCTGTGTGTGAATACAGCCTAACAGATTTCTTCGGGCATAAGCTTTCTTGGGCTCCAACCCACTTCATCAGATACAGCAAGGCAAGACCAGGCATTATAGACCATCCCTGCCAAGTGTCAGTCCAACCTGCTCTTAACAGGACAATTTATTCCAGTGTTTCACCATCCTGACAGTTAGGAATTCCTTCCTAATGTCCAACCTAAATGGCTCTTGCTGCAACTTAAACCCACTAAAACAAACAAGGAGTCCTGTGGCACTTTTAAAGACTAACAAATTTATTTATCACATGAGCTTTAGTAGGAGAAAATCCCACTTTGTCAGAAACTTTGAAGATGGACAAATCTACAGAATGGGGGGAAAATAAATGCAGGGAAGTGTAAGACAGGATCAGGTCTCCCTGTAAAAGCTGCTTTGATTTGTTGTTAAGATTGAAATACTGGGGAACAGCATATAGAGGAAGGTTAGGTCAAATCACCTGTGATGGGAAAAGAATACATAGTCCCTCTTCAATCCTGATTTCAGTCAAATTTGCACATGAACTCCAATTCTGGAGTTTCACTTTGAAGCCTTGATTTGTTATTCAGTTGCTAACTTGTTTGTTTTGCTGAACTATACTAACATGGCTGCCCCTTTAGAATTTAAACCCACTACTTCTTGTCCCACCCTCAGAGGTTAATGAGACCAATTTTCTCCCTCCTCCTTGTAACAACTGTTTATGTACCTGAATTATGGTTTGAGCAATTGCAACCCTGATGGCACAGAAAACAAGATGACTGGCTGTGTGCTTTGCTGAAAATGCAATACACAGGCCCAGCGAGGCCCGCACTGTGATTGCTACTTCTGCTCCATGCCACATGGTGTAGAGCAGAACTTGAGCAGACCAGCCCACTAGCGTCACTCCACCCCACTGTCTACCAGCTGATCATCTCTGGACCCTGTCCCAGGTTCTGCTCTCCAGGTATCAGAGAGCCTCCAGTCAGTCTGGAGTGGAGCCCAAAGCCCAAGTGCACCAATTCCAGATTCACTTTCCACTCCACACCTGTCCCCTTGCTAAACCAGTAGTGCTGATTGGTCTGGCAGAAGAGAGAGTGTGCACATGGGCTCTCAGGCTACGGGGCTGGGTTTTGTTTAAAACATATGGAACACAGAAGAATAAAGAGGTTTGTGAGCATAATGACATGCATGCATAGACACGTTTGACAGCAGTCATGACTTAAGACACATGCACGCAGTG
Source organism: Podocnemis expansa (assembly GCA_007922195.1). Lineage (NCBI taxonomy): Eukaryota > Metazoa > Chordata > Testudines > Podocnemididae > Podocnemis > Podocnemis expansa. The sequence goes on from ML682098.1 coordinate 2,758,131, forward strand.
CCAAGAGAAGGACCTTCATTCTACAATGGATACAGCAATTAAGCTTTCCATGCCTCAGGGGGTGCAGCTGAACCCAGGAGTTCCTAGTTCTCAGTTCTGTGCTTTGCTCAAAGGGTGTCAGGTGCTGTTTGCATGGAGCTGGCTAACCTGAGGTGAGCCCAGCATCAAGTAGCCCCACGGCACCCAACACTCTGCATTTGCTGTGCTAAAATGACCACCCTCTGCCATAGGCTCCAGACTCTGCTGGCATTTGTGGCACTAGGAACTGGAAGCATAGACCAGAGGCAGGATTGTACCAGCTTATATCATGACAGCATAGCAATCTGGACACTCTAGCACAGTGGTTCCCAACCTTTTATCTGCCATGGCACACCTTGATACCTTTGAATTTTTTGAGGCACACCATCATTAAAAACTCATGAATATTCAAATTAACTTAAATTCCTTATGAATATTCGTGAACCATGGCACAGTGTTTTGGAAATGCTGCTATGTAGGATAGTAGGGTAGCAGAGCAAAGGGTGGCAAAACACGGGAGGTCAGGAGTCTTGTGCAATGGCAGAAGTGAGTGTGGAGAGCACAGCAGGGCATTGGTGGCAAAAGTGGACAAGAGCAGCCATGTGGGGAACAGCACAAGGGGGGCAAGAGAGGAGAAAGGAAGGGAGAACAAGAGTGGCTTTGTGAGGGGGCAGGGGGGAACCTGGGGAGTGGGAAGGTAGGACAGGGGAGCATGGTGCAGCACCCACTTCCCTCCTCTCCACAGTGCCTCCCTGCCACCCAGGGCAAATCCTCACCCCACTGCTGCTCCCTTCCACCCCAGTGGGTCCCATCCTCCCCTCCCCAAGCCCCCTGCTGCCTCTGATGGACCCTCCCATCACTGCAGGGGTGGAACTAGGCCTCCAGCCCGCAGCTACACCCCCCCAGCTACACACACCCCCAACCAAACAGCCATCCCAAAACCCCAGCTACACACCCGCCCCCCACTCCACACAACTGCCAGCAGACCCCCCCCCCCAAGCCCTTACCTGGACTGTTTGCAGGCTGCCTGACACTAGCTGCTCTATGCTGCCAGGGGGAGATTCACACACTCCCTGGCCTCCAGCAGCAATCTGCTGGTTGGGTTAAGGTAGAGTGGGGTTTAAGGTAAAGCCACCGGAACTGTGTTCAGGCTGCTTGTGCTATTTTTAGTGGGACCCCTGGAACTCTGCATTTGGATGCCTTCCTCTATTTTTAGGGGGGCCAGAATGCTGCCTGCCTAAAAATAGGGGGCCCTGGAACTGTATTTGGGTGCCTTCCTCCTTACTTTAACCCCTGCATTTTCCCAGCCCTGCACAGCCCACATGGCTGGGCTGAGCAGGGAGGGAACTTTAATCTCAGCTGTCGGGGATGCTTGTGGCACACTTCGGGTGTTGCCACGGGACACTGGTGTGCCGCAGCAACACCCAAAGTGTGCTGCGAGCATCCCTGAAAGCTGGAGTCAAAGTCACCTCCCTGCTCAGCCCAGTCACGTGGGCTGTGCAGGGCTAGGAAAATGCAGGGGTTAAAGTAATGGGGAAGGCACCAGAACACAGTTCCGGGCCCCCTATTTTTATTCAGACAGAATTCCTGCCCCTGAAAAATAGAGGAAGGCACTGGAATTCGGAGTTCCAGGGGTCACCCTAAAAATAGCACAAGCAGCCTGAACACAGAGCTCCTGTGGCTCCACCTTAACCCAACCAGCAGAGAGCTGCCGGAGGCCAGGAGTGTGTGAATCTCCCCCTGCAGGGCAGAGCAGCTTGTGTCAGCCAGCCTGCAAACAGCCAGATAAGGGCTCTGGTAGGGAGGGCTCCTAGGGGTTATGTGGGTCAGGTGTGTGTGTGTGTGTGTAGCAGGGGGTGGGGAGTAGATGTGTAGCAGAGGGTATGTAGCTGGGGTTGTGGGGTGGTTGCGTGTGTGTGTGTGGGGTGTAGCTGAGCTCTGGAGGCCTAGTTCTGCCCCTGCAATGATGGACCCCCCCCATCACAGGAAGCAGGGGGCTGGGGGAGGGGAGGATGGGACCCACTGTGGTGGGAGGGAGCAGCAGTGGGGTGAGGATTTGCCCTGGGTGGCAGGGAGGCACTGTGGAGAGGAGGGAAGTGGGTGCTGCACCATGCTCCCCTGCCCTACCTTCCCACTCCCCAGGTTCCCCCCCTGACAAAGCCACTCTTGTTCTCCCTTCCTCTCTCCTCTCTTGCCACCCTTGTGCTGTTCCTCACATGGCTGCCCTTGTCCTCTTCTGCCACCCCTGCCCTGCTCTGCTCCCCACACTCACTCCTGCCACTGCACAAGACTCCTGACCTCCCGTGTTTTGCCACCCCTGCTCTGCTACTCCTACAACCCTACATAGCAGCATTTCCAAAACACTGTGCCATGGTTCATGAATATTTATTTAAGTTAATTTGAATATTCATGAGTTTTTAAATTGTGGTGTGCCTTGAAAAGTTTGAAAGTATTAAGGTGTGCCATGGCAGAGAAAAGGTTGGCAACCACTGCTCTAGCAGGCCGCAGAGAGGGCGAATGTGCCATGCCACAGCTTCTCTTTCATGTCCCCTGGTTGATAGTTTTCCTTCTCTCCATAGCTAGAGCAAAGGTCAGGAGAGATGGCTCCTGAGCCTTCCTCAGAGCTAATGGTGCCCATGCCAGAGGGCAGGGTATGCGTAGGCTCTGTACTCTGTCACTGAGGGGCTAATTAGTATTCAGGGGAGGCTGGCAGAGGTAAAGGCCCAAGGAGGTTGGTGGGCTGGCTGGGGGAAGAATTCCTCCCACCTCATCAGCCCTGGGTACAGGGGAGAGGGAGGGGCAGGGCCTAGCCATACAAAGACCTGAGGGTGGGGAGATCTGTTTCCTTTAGTTCCTGCTGAGAGGGCCTAAAGTTCAGCAGCCGGCACAGGGGCTGTAATGATATTGGTGAATGGAATCAAAATAAGCTTCCTGAAGTGAACACCTGACAAAGCCTGTGCAGTTTCCACAGGGAAGAGGATGGGGGTGGGGGAGATGGGCCCCTGTGAGATGTCCAAAGCAAAGATGGCACCAGGAGAGTATTCTCCCCAGGACTTGAAATTAGGGGTGGGTGTAAGAGTGCTCACTAATTTGGTATAACACTGTTACCAGCTGACAACTTGGGTGGGGGTGCTGGGAAATTCTGGGGGTGTAGGGGGAGTGTTAGGGAAATCCCTGGGAGGTGGTGTGGTGCAGTGGCTTGGGAGGCAGTAAATCTGGGTTTGGGACATAAGCTCAGGGATGGTCACGTCACCTGTGTCTTTTCCCACCCTGCGTCTGTCTGAGCTGGGGCATGGATTGTCTGACCGTTTGTACAGCTCCTAGCACAATGGCCTCCCTAGCCTGGCTAAGGCCTTAAGGTGCTCCTGTGGAACATACAGCTAACACGATGGCCCCCTCTGCTTCCCAGTGACCTGACAGGCTCCAAACTTCATTAGGCAACCGGAAGGGTGCGGGGGAGCAGTGGCTGTCTTTCTGTGCCTCTGAGTGGACAGAGGAGTTTATGATGAGAGGATGGGGTGCACACAAGGGGGGACAAGTAGGGCATGGGCCCCCAGTAATTATCAGGGCACAGAACTCCTCCAGGGCTACAGGGAAGGGAGAGAGCATTTCCTTCTGGGGTAGGGGCCAGGGCCAAGACTTGGGGAGAGTCAGCTTTTTTTGGGACCAGGGGTGCACATTCCAAGAAGGCCAGATTTCAGTTCCTGCCCATGTCCCTTGTGAGAAATACAGCACGTTCCTAGCTGGGGAGTCTGTCTACCACTTCTTGGCAATACACGACAATTCCCCTGCAGACTCAGAGTATGGCTTGTCCTCACCTCTTCATCTGTGAACATTGCATGTATTCAACAACTTCTGCTAACGGATGTTGGGCTCTCCTTCACGCTGCTTCTCCTCAACCAGCTATTTATTTCAGTCTCTGCACCCATTTGTCCAAGCAAAGCTGTAACATTGTTATGTGGATGGAGAATCAGAGGTGTCTCCCAAGGCAGCCCTGTTCACTTTAAACTTTCAAAGTTGACAGAACTAGGCAGTAAATGGTGAATTATATGAACTACACTGACCAGACTGAAGGAGATAGAAGGGATGATCTCTGAGAGATCCAGGCTAGAATTTTAAATTTAATAGAGGCTAGATTAAAAAGTGGCATATTCAAAACATATAGAAGTAAAGTAAACACTTTTTCACACATGCACAGCTAGACTGTGGAACTCATTGCCACAGGAAACTGAGAAGGCCAATCTCCTTGGATTGTAACCTCTCTAGGGCAGAGATTGTCTCCTTGTTCCTTGCTCACAGAGCATGAGGCATTCTGGGGCTCCTAGGTACTACCACAACATGGACAACAATGCACGATTCAGAACAGTATCTCCGCCCTACATGTGGATAACAAAACATTCAAGTTACAAGAGTGATGGCTAGCAGTATCTGGCAGGGTATTACAGCCTGTGCTTCCAAACCCAGGCTGGGCCAATCCCCACGTGGAGACAGGGGATCTACCGTGGGGGCAGGCAGCTATCCCACAGTTGCCTACCGCACTCCACAGGGGGTACTTGCCAATTCTTCTTCAAGCGCTGCTCACATCATTCCTCTGAATAAAGCCACCAGTGCCGGCCACTGAACCAGGAAACTGGATGAGATGGGCCCAGCGGCTGAGCCTGTCTGGAGGTTCAGTTCTACCGGGGTATTCAGGGGAGCCAGACACCCCGGGATTTCCCTAACACCCCTGAATCTCCCATTTCAGTGAGCTTCTCCAGGCCTCTCCGAACCTTCCCACACACCCCCGTCCTGCCCCCAGTGCTGGTGAGTGGCTGAGCTCAGGGAGCCTGGGGATAACTGACCGCCTCCTGTGCATGGCGCAGGGCAGAGACCACAGCTGCACTGTGCTGGTTACCTGCTGGCCAGTTGGATTCCAGAACAGCTGCCTCGCCTCCTTCTGCCTTCCCTGCCGTCGAGCGGCCGGCCCCGCTGGAAATCTGTCTCACTGCACCTGGCCACCCTCCTCGGCCCACACTGTGGGGGCTGCTGCTCTGAGCGAGCCTTGGCCTTGCAGTGTCTTTCAGCCAGTCTAGGCTGCCTACCTCCCTTGATCCTGCTCTGCTGTGCTGCTGTTTCCTGCTCTGCAGCAAAGTGAAAGCAGATCTGCTGCGGAGAGTGAAATCCTCCCCCGTTTCCGAGTCCAGATGTCTACAAGGCCGTTCTAGCCCTCCAAGGCTGAGCAGCTTCTCTGAGACAGCCTGATGGGTTTCTCTTTCCACTGTAAACAGAAGGCACCTAAGCTGCCAAGTTCTCTGGTCTCCCATCCCCCCTTGTGTTTTTTAACCATTGTGTAAGTGCAGAGAGAGCCTCCTTAATGGGAGAGAGAAGCAGTGTTTGTTTGGGCCAAAGGTCCTGGAACTGCGTAACAGATTGTTCACCTCCAGACCATCCTAGAGAAATTCCTCCAGAAGGCACAGAAGCCATGTCCAGACTAGAAGGGTTTGTCAGCTAGCTCCTTACAGCAGCATACCCAGATTGACAAAGACTTTGAGTGACTAGATGTCCCATTTTTATAAGGAGCTTTTGCTTATATAGGTGCCTATTACCCTCAGCCTCTGTCACACTCACTATCTGAAGAAACTAGGAGTCTGGTGGCTAGGGTTACCAGATGTCAGGCAAAAGGAGGACATGTCCTCCTTTTACCTTCATGTCCTCTGTCTGGCAGGCATTTTAAAAATACATGATTTTGTCTGGCTTTTTACTTACAGGGGTTAAAGTGTGCTGGTGTCATGGAATCTCACATAACAACTTAACAGTGTCAGTTAATGCCATCTAAGCAGGTTTGATAAGAGAATGTTTAGTGTAAGTCAAGGATGTCAGCAAAACTATTGAAGAATAATAATGTGTGGAGCAGGCAGGCACAGAGAGACACTAACTAAAGTCCTGAAGGCTGGCAGTTTTTTCACATTATCTCTAATGGCATTTTGGGTGCATTCTTTTACAATTTTCCCCCTCAGGCCTACTGAGCTATCTGTGTCTTAGCACTGTCAGGCCTCAGCTACAGAATTCTTCCACACTGGAATGCCCCCAAACACCCTATTTTTAGGAGGAAATCTTCCAGGGCCCCCTAAAAACAGAATAACATTACATTAATACTTTATTTTCTCCATGTGTCCTCCAATGTCCTCCTTTTTGTAGTTCCCTGTCCTCCTTTCCATGCTTTGGTAGCTGGTAACCCTACTGGTGGCACTTTTAAAGATTGACACATTTATTTATCCCATGAGCTTTCCATGGGAGAAAATCATCCAAGCATCTGATGTAGTGGGATTTTCTCCCACAAAAGGTCATGCAATAAATACATTTGTTGGTCTTTTAAGTGGCACAGGACTCCATGTTTTTTCACTGAACTAGACTAACATGGCTTCCCTTTTGGACCTCACTATCTGGTCCCCTAACCTGGGGGAAGGAGGAATGTCTCTTACATACCCTGATTGGGGCATGTCAGCCAAGAGTGGCTTTTCCAGTGAGAGGAATATTTTTCCAAGAAATTTTTCTGTTTTTCTAGAATTTTTCTGATTTTCATCATAATAAAACAATTTTAAATTTGAATTTTAATAGTTTTCCTTTCCTGGGTTCCCTTCATCCTCTCAACTCTGCCAGGGAAAAAAGGAAGGAGAAGGTATAAAAATTGTGGAGAGGGATGGAAGAGATCCAAAAGACCCCCATGTTTTCATTTTGCTTTCACCCCCAAAAGTGGGAAGCTTTGTTTACAAAGTAGGTAACCTTTCTTTCAAATATGTTCAGGGGAAACATTTATTTCCAACCAGCTCTACTCCCAACAGTCAGGATTTTAGCCTGGTAAAGCTAGGGTGTGCTTTAGGCCCTGTCTGCACTACCTGGTGTTGGTGTAATTTACATTGTGCAGGGGTGTGAAAAAGCCACCTGGGCCTAGACAATATAAGTTACAGTGACCTGTGCCCTGATGTTGTCACGGAGAACCCAGAAAAGCCTCTTGGATCCCCTCTGTTCACAG
>ML682098.1:2770160-2824180 GCA_007922195.1 Podocnemis expansa
GAAAAGAAGAACCACAGTAACCCAAGAGGTTTTCTTACTTCATCACAGATGTGGACAGCACTGCTCATAGGGGCTGCAGTAATTAAGATCCAAAGGGATAGCCGTGTTAGTCTAGTCCAGCAAAAAAAACAAGGAATCGTGTGGCACTTTAAGACTAAGAGATTTATTTTTTGCGTGAGCTTTCAAGGGAGAAAATCCCACTTTGTCAGATGTTTCAGCAGACCTCTGTCACCTCAGCTTACACTAAACCACACTAACAGTGATGCAGCTGTGCTTCTTGTAGCTATAGCCTTCAGACAGTCCTCGACAAATCAGTGTTTCTGGTTGCCATGGTGACCAGGTTTAGTAGTCTGTCGCCTAGCTCCACTGCAGAAATGTAATGGAGGGGCACCCTCTGGCAACCAAAGGTAAAATTGCTGGCACCTAGCTGTGAGCCAATTTTGTCTGCCCCTGCCTTAGGAACACAGGACGGGTTAAGCTGCTGGTTGCATCTCTCATAGCTGGTGGCTCCTCGTCCTGGACTCTGTGGGGGCCATGCTACTTCCTGTGGAGCTGAGTGATGCTTTCAGTGGAATTTTAGCCACTCTTCCAGATCAGAGTTTAAACACAGGCCTTCAAACCAGCTTGTTGTAAATTGCCCTAAACAATAACCTCATTGCTGCAAGCCAGAGCTACATGGTCAGTCCTGGAGCTGTGCACTGGCATGGCTTCTATTCTGATTCTGCCCTTACAATACACACATGCATTACATTAACATATATATCCCACAAGGGAAGCAGTGAGACTGCTGAGCCTTCACCCCTAGATGTAAGGGAGAAAGGAGCTTCTTCTCTGAGGGCTGCTTGGATGCATTCAGTAATAGGTGTCTCCATGCTGGAGCGCTGGATTGGTTGGAAAAAACTTGCCCTGTCAGGAGAGGGTAGGCGGCCTCCACCCCTCGCGCCACCCCGTGGCTATATATATGGCCGCCTCCTGACCCTTCCTCAGTTTCATATCTTCTGCCTTGCGCATCGGAATTGGAACATCTGCTCCTTGCGAACCGCAAGCAGGCTGTCCTTTTCTTCAGCTTTCTGTCTGGCTGGGAGCATCTCTGCATGGATTTAATTTCGCTACAAGAGTTCCTATTACCGGACTGGAACATCTCATTGACCATGCCAGGGTTCAAACCCTGCACCGAGTGCAGCAAGGCTTTCCCCCGGGACAACCCCCCACAGGAAGTGCCTTAGGTGCCTGGGCAAAGACCACATGGTCTCGGCCTGTTCCATCTGTCTCTCCTTCAAACCTAGAATGATCAAGGAGAGGGAACAGCGGTGCTGTGCCCTAGCCTCGGAGGAGGCCCGGCACTCTTCACCTGAGGCTTGGGGTTCTCACTCGGCACCGAGACCCAGCTCGGCACCAGAGCCTACGCGGCACTATACCACTGGTAGCCGCTGCCGCTGCTGCACAACCTCGGTGCCGACTCCAGCACCCCAGCACCTACCCGGCACCTCGACACTGCTCGAGGTCGCCCTCAGATAGTTTGGCACCAACGGTACTGGGATCGCCTTCGCGCCGCTCCACATCATCTCTGGCGTCGATGGCTTGGTACAGTCCAGCCTTGCCGGTGTTGAGCTCACCCCGGCACTGGCCAATTTCACCCTTGGCACCGCAGGCCCACCATAGCCCGGTGCCAGAGGAGCGGGAGTCCTCCCACCCAGGCAGTCCTCCCTCCCCGGGTGAGGACTTGCCACCAGGTCAGGCACCAGGCCTCCCCGGAGGCAGTGGAGGCTGCACTACCCCTCCTGCTACTCCCGACACCCCCTGCCCCACTCCCAACCTGAAGGGGCAAACCGGCCTTCATATCGAAGTCCTGGGTCCACCCGGGGCATTCGCCCTCACTGCACAGCTCCCCGTCGTCCACTCCAGTGGGGGTTGGCACCACCCCGTCATCGCTGGTACCACCCCAGGAGTCACAGTCCCCTTCCCCTGCTTCCAGCCCAGAGGAAGGACCTTCCAGGGGTTCCAAACGGCCTCAGTGCCACACACTGGCCCCATCACCCTTCCGTTTCAGGCCATAGGAATGGTCCCCGCAAGGAACTCCCTCCCCACCACGGCGAGCTCCTGGTACCACTCTCTCTCCAGCACTGGGGTCTTACACGGGAAACCTGTCGGTGCATTTTGATTTGTTGTGCTGAGCTACGGCCCATTTAGGCATAGAGGTGCAGCCCTTGAGCGTCCCCCCCGATATCCTCTTCGGGCCAGCCTTTGCCTCAATTGCACCATTAGCAATTCTGCCCCACCTGAGCATATGGGACCTCGCACACTCCCGGTGGCAGAGCCCAAGTTTCATTCCCCCAGTCTCGAACACAGCGAGCGTTAAGTATTGGGTGTCTGAGTTGGACTTTCCCTCACTTGTTGGCCACCTGGTTCCCCCGAGGGACGTAGTCCAGATGGCGATGGGCCCCAGGGAGCCCCCCCGTGACCCCTTCCCATCCTGCAGGGAAACCAAGGAACTGGACCTGTTGGGCTGTAAAGTCTACTCCTCATCGGCCTTCCAACTACGAATGGCAAACAGTCAGGCTATAACCAGCAGGTATTTGCTGGATGTGTGGGAGTCACTCACAAAATTTAGAAGTCTGCTCCCACCTGAGGCTAGAGAGGAGTATGATGCCTTTCTGGAGGAAGGCAACCTAATCTCCCAAGATCTCCTCCTTTCGGCACATGATGTGGTGGACACAGCTGCTTGTACCGTGGCCTTGGCAGTAACCATCCGCAGGGTGGCATGGCTTAGGGACGCTAGAGCGCCCCCTAATGCATGCCAGGCGGTCCTCGACCTGCCCTTCGAGGGGGACATTTTGTTTCCCCCTGAAACCCTCTTGGTGGTGGGCACCGCCCAAGATCCCCAGGGGGAGGCCAAATACTTTGGTCTGCTTCCCCACGGAGCCACCCCTCCAACTTAGTTTTCCTTCCTCCCCTCCCAAATTCCACCCATCTTTTCCCAGAGGGGGACCACAGGGGAGCTTCCTTCCATCCCTTCATCTGCTGCAAAGGCTGGGTCTTTGCCCCCTTCTCCCGCAGGGAGGAGCCCACCCAACTCACCACCGCCCTCTTCAAACCTTGGGCATAGAGGCGTCAGGGCATCAGCGTTGCAGACGGTCGTCACACCCTTTTCCCCTCAAAAAGGAAACGGGATTTGGTGGGAACCATCTTCCCCCCCACCCCTTTTTCCCATTTGCTACTGCATCAGCAGACCTCAGCTCTTCACTCTTCTGGGCCACATCAAGGCCTGTTCGCCTCTTGAATCCAGAGAGGATCTTGTTGCTGGGCTTCTACCATATGGGGCATGTTGCTGTGCTGAAGGCGGAAGACCCAACTCTACTGGAGTTGGCGACTCTAAGGAACTGAGGAGGGGTTGGGAGGTGGCTGTATATATAGCCACAGGGTTGCGCGAGGGGCAGAGGCTGCCTACCCTCTCCTGACAGGCTAGGACAAGTTTTTTCTGACCAATCCGGCGCTCCAGCACGGAGACACCTATTACTGAATGGATCCGAGCAGCCCATCTCAAAGAAGGACGGTTACTGGTGAGTAACCCACCGATCTCTCACTGGAGCAACTTCAGGTGGTGAAAGAGGTCAGGTTTCAAGTTACATGGCACAGTTCTTACCGCCAGATCTGACACAACAGCACTGGGGGTGGGGTTCCCCAGAGTTGTTCGGTCTCACAGCTGAGTGGGTGTAGGCAGGGGCGTTGCTGGCTGGGGGAGGGACACAGGGCATGGGCCCAGGCCCCGCCCCAGCCCACAGGCCCCGCCCCCAGCCTGCAGGCCCCACCCCCTGGCTGGGGACAGGGCCAGGTGCTGCTGCACTGCTGCGGGCTGCCAGGGCCCGCATCCCCGTCGGGGGATGGAGCCGCCGTGGCTGCAGGTGGCCAGGCCCCAGATCCCCGGCCATGGACGGGGCCACCACAGCCGCAGGCAGCTGGGCCCCAGATCCCTGGCCGCAGATGGGGCTGCCATGGCCGCCAGGCCCCAGATGTCCGGCAGGGGACGGTGCTGCCACAGCTACTGGTGGCTGGGCCCCAGATCTCCAGCCCGATTGGGCCGGAGATCTGGGGCTCTGGCGCTGGGGTTCGGGGAACATGCCTCGGAGTGCCCAGTGCCAGTGATGCCCCTGGGTGCAGGGCTGGTTTTGCTGGGTCTCATCCGCGGCCCGCCTGTGCTTAGGGCAGAGTTTGTAAAACCAAGCACAGGAGAAAGAGTGAGCTATTTTGAACACAAACATTTTCAGCCAAAAAAATAAACAGTTTTGTTGAAATTGTACCATTTTGCAGGACGTTAAAAGTCTAAATGAATCCTTTGAATTCATGATGAAGTAATGACACTGAATTTTGATGTCATTTTGACTTATATTACATTATTCATTGTCATATTTGTTATGTTAAGGTATTTATTTAATATTTAATATTTTAATATAACAGAGTCAAAATGAAATAGACTCATAGACTCCAAGGTCAGAAGAGTTCAATATAATCATTTAGTCTGACCTGCACAATGCAGGCTACAGAATCTCACTCAGTCTCTCCTGTAATAAACCTCTATTCTATGACTGAGTTATTAAAGTACTCAAATCATGATTGAAGACTTAAGATACAGAGAATCCCCCAGCAAGTGAGCCATGACCCATGCTACAGAGGAAGGTAAAAAACCCCAAGCACTCTAGCTAATCTACTCTGGGGGAAAATTTGTTCCTGACCCCTAATATAGTGATCAGTTAAACCCTGAGCATGTGGCCAAGTTTCACCACCCAGTTACCCAAGAAAGAATTCTCTGTAATAACTCGGAACTCACCCATCTACCTTCCCTTGTCAGGCCACTGGCATATCCAACACCAGTAGTCAAAAACACAGTCTATTGCCAAAGTAGGCTGTCCCATCATACCATCCCCTCCATAAATTTATCAAGCTAAGTTTTTGAAGGCAGTTATGTTTTTTGTCCCCACAGCTCCCCTTGGAAGGCTATTCCAGAACTTCACTCTTCTGATGGTTAGAAACCTGCATCTAATTTCCAGCCTAAATTTCCTGATGGACAGTTTGTATCCATTTGTTCTTGTGTCCACATTGGTGCTATACTCAAATAATTCCCACTCTCCTGGTATTTATCCCTCTGATGTATTTATAAAGACCAATCATATCTCCCCTCAACCTTCTTTTGGTTAGGCTAACCAAGTCAAGCTCCTTGAGTCTCCTCTCCTAAGGCAGGTTTTTCATTCTGCAGACCATCCCTGTAGCCCTTCTCTGCATCTGTTCCAGTTTGAATTCATCTTACTTAGACATAGGGGACCAGAACTGCACAAAATATTCCAGATGAGGCCTCACGAGTGCCTTGCATTACGGTAATAACACCTCCCTGTCTCTGCTAGAAATAGCTCACCTGCTGCAACCTAGGAACACATTAGCTTTTTTCACAGCCACCTTGCACTGGTGGCTCATAGCCATCCTGTTATCAACCAGTACCCTTCTGCTCCTCAGTCCTTTCCAACGGATGCATCCCCAGCTTATAGGAAAAAGTCTTATTAAATTTCATCCTATTCCTAATACCCCAGCTTACAAGGTCATCCAGATGTTTCTGTATAATATCTCAGTCATTCTTTGTATTGGCAATGGCCTCGAGCTTGGTGTCATGCACAAACTTAATTATGAATTAAAGCAATTGAGTTGAAACAATACATGGCTTTCCTTGTTGAATGAAATATTACAGTAATCTCAACAAAAACCAGCCTGTCCATTTCACAGAAATGGCTTTTCATACCAATTCAGAACATAACTATAATCATTGTTATGTCCCACCAAATGGAACGTCTGGTTTCTGTTTTGTTGCTGAGTCGAAATAGCAAATGAGAACTGAGTCCTCAGCTAGGAGCATATCCTGACAGCAATCAGGGTCTGTCATGAGCCCTGAGGGTGGGAAAAGTGGCAGCTGCCTACATTTGAAGTATGGTATACAGGGGTTAAAGTAAGGGGGAACACACCAGAACATAGTTCCCGGGCCCCCCATTTTTAGGCAGGCAGCATTCGGGGTCCCCTAAAAATAGAGGAAGGCACCAGGAGCACAGAGTTCCGGGGGCCCCTAAAAATAGCTACAGCAGCCGGAATGCAACATACTGATGGCTCCACCTTAAACCCAGCTTCTCCTTAAGCCCTGCCAGCAGAAAGCTGCCACAGGCTGAGAGTTTGTAAATCTCCCCCCTGCAGGGCGGAGCAGCTTGTGGGGGGGAAGCAGCTTCCAGCCGGTCAGCCAACTTGCAAACAGCCAAGGTAGCTCTGCAGTGGGGCTGGGGAAAGGGCTTTGGTGGGAGGGGGCGCTGGCCTCTGAGATGGGGGTGGCATGGAGCTGCTGGGGGACAGGGACTGCTGCTGGGGGTTGTGTGGGGCAAGGTGTGTGTGCATACTTGGGTGTGTGTTAGTGTAGCTGGGGGGTGTGTACCGGGGGGGGTGTAGCTGAGTGTGTTAGTGTTGTGTAGCAGGGTGTGTGCGTGTGTTAGTGTAGTGGAGCTGGCGGTGTGTAGCAGGGTGTGTGGGTCTATGTGTACCTGAGTGTGTGTTAATGTAGCTGGGAGTGTGTAGGAGGGTGTGTGAGTGTGTGCTTTGCTGGAGGTGAGTACCTGTGTGTGTGTATGTAGCTGGTGGTGGGTGGGGTGGGTGTGTAGCTGAGGGGTGGGCAGAGCAGAATGATAACTGATGCATGTGGTACTCAGAAGTGGTCACAAATGCCTACCTGGGCTGGGGGGCAGGCATTTGTTGGCCCGGAGCTGTGTGAGGGGGATCCCGGACCTGTGTGAGGGAGGGCTCGGAAATTTAGGAGGGTTCTGGGGTCCCCCAACTTATACTGTAACCCCTGAGTAGCTGGGGTGGGTGAAGGGGGCCCACTCGTGTGAGGGGGGCCTTCCAAATTAGGAGGGTTCTGGGGTCCCCCACGTTATACTTTAACCCCTAGTGGTATATTCAAAACTGTGTTACAGTGAAGACATTGCTATGTATTCTATGTGATTTCCCCAGCCTTGCTTGCAGATTTGGGACTCTAGAAAAGTCTGCAATCAGGGTCTTTAGCAGTTTGTCTACAGACGGCCAACTTGGAGTGAGGTGGGACAAGTGATGCCTTGCTGCTGCAGGGAGCAGCTTGTTTTATCTCTTCCAGGTTTTAGTTCTTCTGTATTTATATTCTGAACCAGGCCCAGATTAAGGGACCCCCCCCCCCCCGCCACCTGGGGCCCCAGCCCTTCACCACTGTGGGAGTCCCTGTCTGGGCTGGCCGTGGACAGAGGTTGGCAGAGGCTGTATTTCCACCCCAGTCCAGCTGGTCTGCTCTAGGGGCATGGCCAGCTGGTGCACCAGCCAGCCCTGGCTCACCACTGGAGTTAAGCAAACAGGCACCAGGGGTGGAGTGGGCGCATGGAGCCAGCAAGGTCCTTCCTAGCACCCCATCCCCAGTGGTATGGGGGCTGAACAGAGTAGCAAAAGGTGAGGGAGTTCCAAATCTCACAGGGGTAATAGGACCTGGAGCCCAGGACCCCCTTCCAGGCCAGGGCCTGGGGCTTCAACCCCTATAACCCATGTGTTAATCTGGCCTTGTTCTGGACTCTAAGAAATAAAACAATGTTACACTGTAACTTCCAGAAGGAGTATTTTATATTTTTTAATATACCCTTTTAACATGTGTGCTGTGAACATAATGTGAGAGCTAAAAGAATGCATGAGGATCAATAAAAGAGGTTTAAGAGTTAGATCTGGGGCGGGTGCTCAGTTTTGTTTCTTGTCTTTCCTTTTGTCTGCTCCATAGCAGCCCAGTAGGATGAGTGGGGCAGGGCTGTAACTACGGTGGGGCCGACAGGACCCACCTCTGGGTGGCCTGAAGTGGCTCAATGGAGCCGCGCTATTAAAGCGGCAGCTTTGTAGCATTGGCTCTGAGTGCCACTAATGAGAAGGGGTGCATTCCAACTGGAACACACCCCAGGTGACAAAATGCCGTGTTATGGCTCTGGAGTGGGGCTCCATGTATTTCCTACAAGAATATGCATGGTAATTCCTTTCCTTCCCTCTGAGTACTACTAAAATAAACAACTGGCAAAAATGTCCGAGTGCTTACCACCACTACATTACCTTACAACACAACTTGCCAGAAAAAAGGTCACTAAACCACAGTGGAAGAGTTCATCTAACTGCAAAGTGTGATGTAAACCTAGTATGGGTATGTGAATGACTACCAGAGGTTTGATACTAGCCCTTGTCAGAAATGCTTTCTGCTCAGTGAATAGATTTTTCCTGCAGAGAAGTTTCAAATCTTCATATTTTTGCCAACTGTCTTTGAAACTTTTCAGATTTTTGCTGGGAAATTCTGAGAGTTTTGAGGAGATTTTCTTTAAAATTACAGGACTTTAAAAGCAAACTTTTGTCATTTTTATTTGCTTTCTGGTTTCTCAGCTTCTGGGGGATACTTGGTTTCAAGCTTCTCTCTGCAGCTGGCTGGGCTAGAAACCTTTTGACCTTTTACTTTAAACATAAGTTGAGATTCTAATGGATGGCAGAGTGAGAAACCCAGATATCATGAGACCTGACAGTGCTGTATCTGTGAGGAGATGCTCTGCCCACCACAGAGTTGCTCACTATCAGAAATTTCTTATAAGCAATCACAATATGGCGGTGGGGGTGGGGGTTAAGGGTTCTCACAAATTGCTGATTTCTCCATATAGGTTTGCAGAGATTTGCCCTTATCCAGGATGGCCACCCACTCCCAGGAGTATCACAGTCAAAACCACAGGCTGTCCCAAGAACAAATGGCTACTGCCAGCCATTGTTCCTCCTGGGCTGAAGCTAGGTAGGACTGAGGTAACTGTTGATTACTTACCAGTAACTGTCCTTCTTTGAGAAGGGCTGCTCACATACATTCAGATACGGGTGTACGTGCTGAAGCGCATGGCAGTTCGGAAAGTCTTCAAGCTCAGCCTGTCAGGTCAGGGCACACAGCCAACGCCCCCTCCTTGCCACGGCTGCGGCTATATAGGTGACTGTGACCCTGACCCTCCCAGTCCCATATACCTTCACCAACTCCGATAGCTGGGATGGTGGGAGGGGCCTGAATGTATGTGAGCAGCCCATCTTGAAGAAGATCAGTTACTGGTAAGTAACCAACCGTTCTCCTTCGAGCATTGCTCACATCATTCAGATACAGGTGACCCTCTCGTGAAGGGCTGAGATGGCTGCTAGGTGAACCCTGAGTGAGGACGGAGAGAGGCCTTTTTTCCTGAGGTCTAGTAAATAGTCCAAAATTACATGTATTGGCGCTGAGACAGGGTCTATACCTTCGCCACAGGCCCACATAGAGAAGCGTTTCCATTTGGCCACGTATATGGATCTGGTGGAGGGTTTTCTGCTACCAACCAGGACCTTTTTAACCCTGTCCAAGCAGTGTCTCTCCTGCTCATTGAGCATCCATGCTGTTGGATGTAGGAGGCCTGGGTTCGGGTGCCAAAGGCACCCCAAGTCCTGCGTCAGGAGGTCCGCCAGCAGAGGGAGGTGGAGTGGGATCCTCATGGACATGTCCTGCAGGAGCAGGAACCAGTGTTGTCTGGGCCAATCTGGGGCTATCAGAATAATGTGTGCTCCGTCTGCAAGAGTCTTCAGGAGCACTCTCTGTATCAAGGGAATTGGTAGTAAGGTATACATCAGGGCCCTTGACCAACTGATGAGGAAGGCATCGCTGAGCGAACCCTACTCCCGACTGTGGAGAGAACAGAACTGAGGACACTTGCGGTTCTGTCATGTTGCAAATAAGTCTATCTGAGGGGGTTCCCATTTATCTATCAGCAGGGAAAATACCTTGTCGTGGAGAGACTACTCGTGGTTCACCAATGGCCTCCTGCTGAGTGAGTCCGCTAGGGCATAGTCCACTCCCGGCAAGCAGGCAGCTACTGGTGTGAAGTGGCAGTCTATAGCTAGCTGCCAGAGCTTGAATGCTTCCTCACACAGGGCCGAGGAGCGAACCCCCGCCTGCCTGTTCATGTAGAACATGGCTGCTGTGTTGTCCGTGAGGACTTGGATCATCCTGCCCTGAATCTTGTCCAGGAAGGCCATGCAGGCCAATCTGATGGCCCATAGTTCTTTCACGTTTATGTGAAGCATGCTGTCCACAGGGGACCAAAGGCCTTGGGTGGATAGGCCCCTGGAGATATGGGCGCCCCAGCCCAACTCTAAAGCATCTGTTATCAGGGTCACTGAGGGTCTGTGCTCCCTGAATGGGATGCCCCCCATTGCGAAACGAGGGTCCCTCCAGATCTGAAGAGATTCTAGAGGGTCCCAGGGAACTGACAGTACTTTATCCAGGGGATCCCTCCACGGCCGGAGCACCGTGGAGAATCAGAGCTGGAATGGCCTCATCCTCAGGCGTGCTGTCCGAATTACTGAGGCGGTGGCAGCCATGTGGCCTAGGAGCTGCATGCATCGGTGAGCTGTGGTCACCTTTGGCGTCTGCAGTTCTGCAATGATGGTGCAGATGGACAGAAATCTTGATGGGGCAGGGATGCCGTCCCCTGATGAGCGTTTAGTCGTGCCCCTATGAATTTTATGCCCTGAGAAGGCCAAAGTTTGGACTTCTCCCTGTTTATGCGGAGGCCTAGATATCGGCAGAGACTTACTACCAGTCCGACGTGGAGCTTCACCTGGTAGTTTGACTTCCCGACTATGAGCCAGTTGTCTACGTAGGGATAAATCCTTACTCCCTTCCTGCGTAGAAATGCAGCGACTAGTGCCATACACTTTGTGGACACCCTGTGGGCCAGCGAGAGCCCAAAAGGGAAGGTGGGTAGTGGTTCTGCCCCACCACGAACCTCAGGAACCGTCTGTGGTGGGGATCAATGGCTATGTGAAAGTAGGCGTCCTTTAGATCAAGGGCAGTGAACCAGTCCCCCTGGGACAGGGTGGGAACTATCTGGGACAGGGAAACCATTCGAAACCTTATTTTCTTTATGTACTAGTTTAACGCTCTGCGGTCTAGGGTGGATCGAAGGTCCCCATTGGGCTTGGGAACTAGGAAGTATCAGGAGTAAAACCCCCTACCCCGTTCCCACTTGGGGACCTTCTCTATGGCCCCGATGGAGAGCAGCTTCTGGCATTCAGCCTCAAGCTGATGTGACAGTTCTTGGCTTCCGGAAGTGACACGACGGGGCGGTTTTCTGTCCCAAGGGGTTGATAGGAATTGGATGTGATACACCTGTGCCACTGTGTTGAGGACCCATTGATCGGATGTAATGTGGGCCCACTGGCGGGTGAAGTGTTGCAGTCTGTAGGGGAAAGGAGGGAACTTGGAAGCACTGCCCTTGTGATGACCGTCAAAAATGCTGTTTTTGGCCCGATGATCGGTCAAGTCCCTGGCTGCGCCTTCCAGACTGAGAGACATTGAGTTTTCCCCCTTTTCCTGAGTGAGTCTTGTCCCTGTCCAGGTCCCTAAGTTGGCGCTGGGGAAACTGGAGGGATCTTGGGAATTGGCTATGCAGTTGCAGCTGCTGGTTTATTTGCTGCAGCTGCTGCTGGAGTTGCTGGTGGGGCCTCAGTGAATGCCTGTTGGACTGCGGGGCATAAATTCCCAGGGAGCAGAGGGTGGCTTTCAAGCAGGGGCATCGCTGTCCCAGATCGCTCCCCGGGGCACAGGCCCAGGCCCCACCCCCAGCCTGCAGGCCCCGCCCCCAGCCCACAGGCCCTGCCCCCTGGCCAGGGACAGGGTGGGGTGGTGAAACAGAAAGGAGAACCCTTCTGGAGAGACGTGGTATTTCTTGTCCGCAACCTTGGACACTGGAGGGATCAAGGATGGTGTTTGCCACCATTCCCAGACGATGCAATATACCCCCGTGTGTAGGGGAATCAAGACCCTCGCCAGAGGGGCTCTACGGCATGCGTCGAAGAGGGAATTGTCTTCCTCTTGGACCACCCCTAATTTCAATTTTAGGTTTGCTACCATACGCTGCAGGAGGTCCTGTTAGACGCGAGGATCCCTTCAAGGTCGGCTGATGTGTCCACCAAGCACTCATCAGGCGAAGAGGAAGAGTGAGCCCGGGATCTACCCCACTGTGTAGAGTCAGGTTCGGGCTCATTGCCTCAGAGGTCTGAGGACTCCAGAGATTGCGGAGAGGACCGGGTGTAATGAGATGGGTTGTTGCCAGCCGCTAAGTTCAGCCACTCTAGGGGCTGCTCATTAAGGGATGACCCCATGGCTTCCTGCCTGGAAGGTGAGCGGCATCCCGCTGAGGGCGGTGGCTCCAAGGAGGAGCCCGAGCCGACCGGGGAGCCAATGAGGTACTTGCGGCTCGGGAGTCCTCAAGAGCAGGAGAGCCGTTTGCTGAAACTGACCAGAGGTGGTGCTCCCTGTCCAAGCGGGTCCTCCGCTTAAAGGACTGGAAAATGGGACATTCCTCTGTGAAGTGGGACTCACCCAGGCAGGCAAGGCATTTTGCATGTGGATCGTCCAAGGGGAAAGCCTTGAAGTATTCCAAGCAAGGCTTAAAACCAGGCATTTTTAATTTCACGCAAAGACAGGGACTTGCGGTAGCAAGTTTGTCGCTGATCCGAACCGGCGCTAATGGCAGAAAAAGGAACTGGGAGGGTCAGGGTCACAGTCACCTATATAGCCGCAGCCGTGGCGTGGAGGGGGCATTGGCTGTGTGCCCTGACGTGACAGGCTGAGCTTGAAAACTTTCCGAACTGTTGTGCGCTTCAGCACGTACACCTGTATCTGAATGACATGAGCAGCGCTCGAAGAACATAGCAGCTATTTAGTTCTGATGAAAGGGCCACACAAGAAGGGGAAAGGTGGGCAGAGGACAGCAATGAGAGCAGCTGAGGAATGTGGTGGCAGAGGGGAAGACCCTGCAGAGTAGGAAACAGAAGGCAGAGGCAGGTAATGCATGGACGGACCTGACTTGGGAAGCCTGCATTCAGGTTCCAGCTCTCCTCCAGTTTACTGTGTGGTCCTGGGCATGTCACTTGGATCCTGATTTCAAAGGAAGTTAGAAGGCAAAAGCTCTGTGAGGCACTCAGCCTTAGTGTAAAAGTCCCACCTGTACAGAGGGGCTCATAGCCTTGCCCAGGGGTGGGAGTGGATGAATACAGGACAGAACGTGAAGTGCTCAGATACTCTGGTCCTGGGGCCATGTAAATCCTTTAGGTAAATATGAAAGCATGAGAGGCAGGTGAGTGGGAATTGACAGAGAAGAGGACTGGGGCAGCTGTCCCCTATCTAGGCTGGGGGGAAGACAGACTAGCATCTCTCTACCTCCCCAGGTGCCAGGAGACCCCTCTGAGCAGGGATGCTGCATCACTGTGCGTAAAGTTCCATTTTAACTCCTGGATGATGACACCCGGGCAGGGCAGCTTGGCAGTAATATGGCTTCCCTAGCAGGGCAGACACTGGCATTAATTTTGTAACAACACTGATTGTAAGAAGCTCTCCTGTTTGCATGCAGGGGGATTGACAAGAGTGGGATGCACAAACAGGATCCCAAATCCAGATCAAAGCCAGACCAGCAGATTCTCCAGCCCTTCTGTTGATGAGTATGAAATGCTCTGTGAGGCCAGAGGGTGGTGCTCTACTAGCCATTATAAATGACAGGTAACAGGCAAGGTGCTCTCTGCCTGAGCACTCACTCAGCACTGTGGAAAGGCAGGCCATTCAGGGGAAAGAAACTCCATTTGTTCTCAGGGGCACCCTGGGAAGAGTGTGAGGTGGCATCCACCTGGGCACTGATTCAGCTTTGTACCAGAGAGCTTTCCCTTGCACTGAGTCCTGCCCATCCCAGGGTCTCAGTATAGTGAATGAGATGTGAGGCTACTTGCTTACCCAAACTTCCTGCAACTGCTACCTATGCCCCAAGTGCTAGCCACCCAGCAGAGCAGGGGGCCAGGAGCCTGGCTCGGGAGGGCAGTCACTGGGTAGCTCAGGGTACTAATAGTGAGCAGGTGGCAATGGGCAGGGTGTGGCTCCTACAGAGCTGGAGCACTGGTGGGACAAGTCTGCTGCCAGCTCAAAAAATGCATTTCTCTGCATGCTGAGCAGCAAATGCAGGCTTGGGCCTGCCAGTGTGGGGTTCAGAGGGGAACATCAGCTCCAGCTTCTGACTTCCCCCGGTGGCCACCCAGGCTTCCTGGTTTGGGGGATATAACCAAAAAGTGCACTGTCACTGCAGAGCCTGCCTCCCAGATACTGAGTCTTGAAGCAGACAGCTGCTGAGCAAGGAGACACCCCACTGCTCTTCCTTGCTTCAGCAGCTCTGCAGAGAGCAGTCAGACACAGGACTGCCATCTCTGATATCTGTATGCACTCATCCTCTTTGTCTTAAAGCTTTGCTAACAAGACGGGTCTCTGAAGTACAGTCAGGCTTCTGTCAAGCAATGTTGCAACTGGGGTCCATGATCAACAGCATTTGGAAAGGAGTCTGTCAGCAAAAAACAGGTGGCCATCTCTGCTTTGCGGTCTGGTGAGGAGGGAGGCATTGCTGAGGAGTTGTTCAGGCTAACACCTGAGGGTTCATTAAAGACACACAGTTGAATGAGTGAGGAATAGAACTTTAATTACACACTCAGGAGTAAAACAAAAAAGGAGTCTAATGGCCCTTTAAAGACTAACAAATTTATAAATAAATAAACATGTTAGACTTTAAAAGTGCCACAGGACACCTTGTTAGTTTTGCTGAACTAGACTGACTCAGCTGTCCCTTTGGAGCAGACAGGAGTGGCCCCCTTCCCGCCCATGTGTCAAGCTGGGAGGAGCCATGTAGATCTGATGTAGGGCACAGCTCTCAATTCACACAATGCTGTCCCATACTAGGGAGTGTCTCTAAATCACACTCTTCTACAAGCTTGTCTCTATGCCCAGAACCCACTGGAGAAACCAGGCTGTCCCAGTATGGCAAGGCTTCAGAGAAATGAGGTTGGAGCTTGTGGTTTCAAAGCCTTCTCTTTAATTGTTCCTCTAGACAGATTAAGCAGTACAGTGGTTGTGACAGCAGCCTGGCTTCTCTTCCACTGGTCACAGACCCCTGAAGGGAAGACGGGTAGGTGTCAAACCCAGTCAGAGATGTGGGGATGGGGGACAGTAGCGCAGGGCCCAGTGTAGGATTGGGAGAACTTGAGGGGTCCAGAGTGTCCTTTGAGACTCCAGCGAGGGGCAGAGGTGTGGCTAACCCTGTAACAAGGGCAGGGGAAAAAAATGTGGTGATGATATTGGGCATCCTCTGACTGACTGAAGTGCTAGCTGAGCAAACTGTTCCATGATGTGGGGAAGCCACCTCCCCAGTCCCCACCCCAGCAGTGCCCATCTGTCAGTCCCTCCCACACCAACTCCTCCAGTGAGAGGAGCCAGAAACTTCACAGTTAACGCTCATGCTGTGGGTTTGGTGTCTTCTCTAGGAACGCTGCCTGTAGTGGTGGCTGGCAACAGGAGGGGATCTCCCACTGCCTGGCTGAGAGGCAGGGGCTAGACCAGCAGCGGGAGTTAGGTTGTTTTAACAGTGTCACCCCAGGGGTGAATTTTTCACACCCTGGAAGTTAATGATGAGGTTTGGTCAAAGTACTGTTTCCCTGTCAACCCGGCCTGAGTCTGCCTGGTGCAGTGAGAACCAATGCACTCTGCTCTGCAGCCCACACGCTGCACCAGGCAGGACACCGGCTGCTGTGGGAAACACAGCTGAGCTAAACTACCCACCAGCAGCACATGCCCCAGTGCTATGAAGCAGACCTGTAACTTTGCATTTTTCGAGATTGGGTGCTCAGATTCATTCACAACTCTTCCATCATCCTTGCAACTTGGAGATGGTGACTTTTAGGGACTGAGGAGGGGTCAGGCGGCAGCCACGGGGTGGCATGGGGGGCAGTGGCCTTCTGCCCCTTCCTGACAGGCTAGGGCAAAAGTTTCCGACCAATCGTGCGCTGTGGCATGTACACCTATTATTGAATGAATCCGAGCAGCCCTCAAAGAAGGACAGTTACTGGTAAGTAACCCACCGTTCTCCAGCCTGACCCTGTCTGTCTCTCTTCCCTTGCCCTTCTCCAGCACTACCCTGTGCATCTCTCCCCTTCTCCAGCCAGACCACACGTGTCTTTCTCCTCTAGCCCTTCTCCAGCTTATCTCTCTCCCATTCTCCAGCCTGACCCCCTGTGTTTTAGCCCCTTGCCTTCTGCAGCTCGACCCTGTGTCTCTCCCCTTCTCAGCCTGACCCTGTGTCTCTCCCCTTCTCAGCTTATAAGTTTTTGCGCCTGGGGCTGGGAACAGATCCAGATCCCTGCAGCCTGCTGGGAGCAGCGGGAGCTTTCCACCACCCACAGCAGGCCAGGGGAATTGGGATCTGTTCCCAGCTGCCACCAGAGGTGCTGGAAAGCTCCTGCTGCCACTGGCAGGCCACGGGGGTGGGGGGAGGGGGTGGAGCCGTTCCCAGCTGCTGCCAGAGGTGCTGGGAACTTACCACTAGTGCCGGCAGGCCGCGGGGGGATGGAGCCAGAGGTGGCGAAGAACCCCAGTGGAAGCCCCAGGCATGGAATGTTAAGGGGTACAGGGGATGGATCCGGCTCCCTGCAGCATCTGGAAACTGATGCAGATCCATCCCTAGCTGCTGCAGGAACCCAGATCCATCCCCTGCGCCTCTTAACATTCTGTGCCTGGGGCTTTGCCCCATCTGCCCCAGCCTAGTTACAGCCCTGCAGCTCGACCCCTGTGTCTCTCCGCTTCTCAGCCCGACCCTGTGTGTCTCCTCTTCTCTCTTACTCTGCCTGTCTCTCCACTTGCCCTTATACAGCATGACTCTGCGTGTCTCTCTCCCCTTCTCCAGCCCGACCCCCAGTGTCTCTCCCCTTGCCCTTCTCTGCCTGATCCTGTGTCTCTCTCCCCTTCTCCAGCCCGGCACCCCATGTCTCTCCCCTTTGCTCTTCTCAGCCCAATCCTGTGTGTCTCTCCCATTATCCAGCCTGACTCCATGTGTCTCTCCTTCTCAGCCTGTGTCTGAAAGAAAGAAGTTGCTATTTCTTTTAGATTAGATTGTGTGAAAGCAGGGGTAAGGTAGGCTTAGAAGCTGTGCTTAACAGCTTCTGAAGGGGGGCAACTAATCTGCATGGGTCCTGTATTATCATGAACACAAAAAGCACAATTAGGTATTAGCATATTGGGTGCAGGGTATAGTGGGTAATGGTATTTGGGGTTAATCTGATCACAAACCTGTCAATATCTGTAATTCTACTGAAAGGAAATATAAAATACTGTCTTTTGTAAATTGCTACTCTCTGTCTGTTTCAAAGCTGTCTGGGTTTGTTAAAGGGTAAAAGCTACCCTTAGTCAAAAAGAGGCTAGTAGGAGAAGTGACTGCATGTTTCAGCCTGAAGAAAGTGGAAGATAGGGGTGGGGTTTTGCATAGCTGTGTTTGAAGCAAAATGCTGGAGGCATTTTGTCTCATCCCATGACCCCACTTTCAAATGATAGATCTGGCTGGGCTTCTTCGAGGCCTCTTCTTTGTCATGGAAGTAGCTGTTTGCAGCTATTGAGGTTTAAGAGCTGAAATTAATGAAGAGGCAAACTCTCTGAGCTAAAATCACTAGAGAGAGAAACCCCCTTTCTCTGAGCTGAAATCACTGAAGAGGAGCAGCAATGGAGTGATCAGTGGGTGGAACTGGTGGACAGTAGGTGGAGCCAGTGGATTGTGAGAGCAGCCAGCAGTGAGCTGGGCAGTGTGAGTGACTGGTGGGTGGAGCTGGCGGACAGTGGGCAGAGCCAAGGGACAGTGCTAGAGGATGGAGTGAGTGACCAGTGTTTGGTGCTGCCGGTCAGTTGGCGTAAAAGACACTCCCTACATACCCTAGGGTGGGTCGAGAGCCTAGTTAGTACTGATTCTCCAGATCAGTGCTAATTTTGCTAATGGGTTTACATTTGCTGTTATGCTATGTGGGATCATGTTGAGAGGTTTTGCATTAAGTCTTATATGTTCTGTTATGCGGTGTGGGTTGTTGGGAACTTTGTCTGTACTGATTCTCTAGATTAGTGCTGACCTCTGTTATTTGGCCTTTTACATTACATTTTTCTGCTATTAAAGTTCTGTTTATTACACTCAGTCTCATGCTTGTGAGTGGGGAAGTCTTACCTCCTCTGGGGTGCCCAAGGAACAATGCAGGATTCCCAGAAATCTAGGTGGGGGCTCAAGCTTGTTGGTGGTGTTTCATCACTGGGAAACCCCTAGATATAGAACCTGGCCCTTGTTTTGCCAGGCTGCCGTGACAGAAGGGTTACACAGGATTAAATCATGACTATGGATTTTTTTTCCCATTACAACAGGTGATTTGACTTCATTTTCCTCTATGTGCTGTTTCCCAGTGTTTGCATCTTGATAACTGCTGCGCCCTGCCCCTCCTGCGGCACCTGGTCCAGAGCAGGAGGAGTTCGGGCGATGCAGGGAGCTTGTGGAGTGCTGTGCTAGCACATTGCTGGGCCACATCAGGCTCCCTGACCTACCTGGGCTCCCTGTTGCCACACACAGTATGGAGGGTGATGTGGTCACTCACTTCCTGTAGTGAAGAGGTGGCCAGGAGAAAGGGGCACTTCTGCTGTGGTGCACTGTGGTCCAGCTACCCACAATGCACCACTCCTAGGGCAACCTAGCAACTGCCAGTGTGGACATGGGCAGTCGCCTGGTATTTTGAGTGTGGATGCTCTAAGCCAGGGGTCTCAAACATGCAGCCCCTACAGCTATTTTCTGCAGCCCGCAATGACACGATCATTACTGATATTTGCAATATCTTTGTATGGCGAAGTTTCAGTGGTGCAGCCCTTGGGCTACCATACTAATCCTCGTGTGGCCCTCTACTAGTCCTCATGCAGCCCTCGTGGTGATTTGAGTTTGAGACCCCTGCTCTAAGATAACTTAATAAAGTCTACTTTAAGCTGGCTTAAAGTAGACTTTATTAAGCCATCTTAATAAAGCGCTGTAGTGTAGACATAGCCAGGGAGGTTCTTGACCCTGCTTCCCTCCTCCAGCAGTGAAGTGGTTAACACTAAAACTCTGTAACTGTGGGAAAGCTATCCAAACACCCCCCTCACCTGCTGCGTCACCTTGGCCTGGCAGGGAGAGGCTGTCTGGGCCTCTGGCCTGCTTCCAGGGGGCCGGTGATTGGTTAGGGGCCTCAGGGAGGAGACTTTCTCTGTGTGGGGGTGCTGTGTGCTGCAGTCCCAGGCAGGCACACCGCACTGTGCTGCTCCAGTAGGATGGAGAGACACGCCACTCTGTGATCCCAAAGGTCACCCTGCCAGCGGACTGTGCAGGTGAGGGGCGAGGGCTGCAGGGGGATGTTTTCTCACAGTCGGGCTGCTTGGAAGAAAGCTGATGTGAATGGCAGCTCTAGTCTGAACAGTGCCTCTGTACAGACCTTGCCCCTTTGCAGCCAGCTGCCCTGCTGCCCAAGTGTGTGGGAGTCTGACCTTCGGGACTTTGCTCTCCAGCTAGCTCGACAGACTCAGTCAGCCTCAGGGGCATCCACAATGGGCTGGTGACACTAAGTGTGCTTGATCACCCCTGTGCAAAGCACAGCCCCTGTGCAAACCAGTGCAGCCCTTGTCCCTTCACTGGGAGTGGCCAGCAGAGTCCTTAGTGATGGGGAGGCTGTGAGAGATGGAAAGAGTGTAGGAAAGAATTCAGCTGCCAAGCCAACTGGGTAAGAGATCTCTGGTGAAATGTGCCCATTTACTCCAAGTGCTACCCCCTGAGCATGGTTGTCCTTCCTGGCCTTAACATCTCAGTTCTGTAGATCTGTGCTATGGGAAAGGTCTGACCAATGCCATTCTCTTTCCAGGAAATACACAGTAAAAACTGACCAGTTCATATTTTAAGGCCACCTTCCTTCAATAAAACAAGACAGCAAAATGTTCTGTGCTTTTCATCCCTTTGTGCAGTATTCAGTAAACAACTAGTGCAAAAACTACAAACCAGATAGGAACCTAAGAACTCCTCAGGAACAGAACCTATTTACGATTGCTATTTCTGGGCTGTGCAGTGTAAGATTTAAAAGGAAGGCCTATCTGTAGTATTGGAGCAGCTTGCCATTCTGGAGGGAGAACTACTATAAAGAGGCACAGTGTAGATTGAAGCGTGGCCAAACTGCGGCTCGCGAGCCGCATGTGGCTCTTGAAAGAAAAAGTGAGGCTCACAGAAGAACACAGTGGAGAGAAGCACGGCATGGTCGGAGATGGTGGGGAAGTGGAGGTATGGTCAGGGATGGTGGGGAGAAGCACAGCATGGTCATGGATGGCAGGGAAGTGGTGGCGTTTTTACTGTAGGCCTAGTTTTCATGGTAACCTTAAGTAATTATTAGAATCTGACATCAGGATCAATATTTGCCCTCTTTTTACAAGAAAATTAAAGTGTGCAATGAATTTTAAACTTAGTAATTTCGAAGTAGGTAAAAGTATATGGCTATATGCCTCAGTGCGGCTCACAAAGGTTTAATAATCAACTTGCGTGGCTCTTGAGTTCTCCAAGTTTGGCCACCCATGGTGTAGACCAAAGGCATGTAGGGATTCAGTGATCCCATTGGGAACTGAAAGTAAAGGTCCTCTGGCTACCTGTGCTTCACTAGATATCCATCCTGCTTGCTGGCTTTTCTATTTCTGTTATTCCATCCCAACTCCTGATCAAGCAGACTTTACACAGGAGGTTGGGGACTGGGGGAGCAAGAGGAAGAGGAGGTTGCATGACACCATGTCTTTACTCAACTGCTGAACACAATCACATTAGAGTCGGCCATTGCACAGGTAAAACCAGACTCTGGCTTATTTTCTCACATTGACTGCTGGGATTTCTCACTGAATTGTAGGTCCTCAGCCAAAACCCACTCACAAGCACCTCTTGCAGTTGTTGGGAGGTGCAAGTCCTTAAGATTTCCTGGGAGATCTTGGCACCCTGCTGGATTGGGCATGTAGGAAAGGTGACTTGTCAGACAGGTCCTGCAGCACAGTTAATGTGATCATGTCTACAGTGCCCTGACCTGTGTGCAGTGAGGCTGGTAATGTTCAGACCACCATTTGGGGCTGGATGGCTCTTTGGCACAAGCAGCCAGGGTGTGTTTCTGGGATGAGTCCATGTTCTTCAGCAGTTATTCTGTACAATGGCCTGTGCGCTTGGTTAACTACTCCAAATTCCTGGGGAACCATGGGACCTGGCCATATGCAAATAGGATACCTGACAGACAATGGCTGTGCAGATTTACCAGAGTCCAGTGCTGTTTGTGGGGTGTCCCAGGATCTGCTTTGCAGCACAATACCCAGGATATTCCCAGGCAAGCCCAGCTGTGTCACCACAGTTATAGCTTGGGTTAACTGCGGCCCCGACAGCACTGGCCTCAATCTGGCCCCAGCCTCACGTGCCTCCACAATCACTCACAGCTCTGATTCTTTGGTTTTGCCAGGGGCAATGAGGCTGGGGAACTCCAAAGGCAGAAAATAGCTCAGATGGGGCCTCATATCAGGGGTCCGCTGGGTGTTCAGGCTCCATTGATGGAGCTGAAGTAAGAGGCTCTGGTCGGACAATGGAGGAGAGAAAGTGATGGGGCATCAGGAGTAGGGATGGAAAGCAGGGCTTCCTTAACTAGGCCTCCTGGTGCCTGGAGCAAGCAGCCTCAAGGGCGCCCCCTGCCAACTGGGGAGAGAGTGGCCAAGGCCCGGTGGCGGCCTCCCTTCGCTGCTGGGAGAGAGCAACCAGGGGCTGGATGGGGGGTACCTCCTTTGCCAGCCAAACAGTGCAGCCAGCCAGCCAGCCATGGCCTGGGATTCCAGGGGCTGGGCAGGGGGTGTCTTCCCCACCAGCCAGCCAGCACAGCTGGCATTTTTAGGGGCAGAGTGCCAGGAGATGATCTCCCCAAGCGACAGTCTGGCTCCTTGAAGAATGTGCCTTCAGGAAAGGTACATTCCTCTTTGGGACCAGGTGGGGTCTGGCAGCATCCTCTAAAATTCGGCCCCCGGGACTTTTCACTGTTTGCCCTTCCCTAGTTACAGCCCTGGTAGGAACAGTTGGTTACTCACCAGTAACCATCCTTCTTCAAAATGGGCTGCTCAGATTCATTCAGTAATAGGTGTGTCCATGCTGCAATGCACAATTGGTCGGAAAGCTTTCTGCCCTAGCCTGTCAAAGCAGGGCTGGCGGCCACTGCCCCCTGGCCACCCTGTGGCTATATATTTGGCCACAGCCTGTCCCTCCTCAGTCCCTCAAAGTCACCAACTCTGGGTCGCGAGGACGGTGGGAGGGTTCTGAATGAGTCCAAGCAGCCCATCTCGAAGAAGGACGATTACCGGTGAGTAACCCAGCATTCTTCTTCAAGCGCTGCTTGGATACATTCAGTAATAGGTGACTGCTAGCTGTGCTGAGGATGGTGGACGGAGCTGGGTTCTTTTCCACCTTCAGCACTGCACCCCTGTAACGGAAAGTGGCCCAGGTATAGGGAGGCCAACAGGTAGTACAGCCTGGCCCAAGTGGGGGAAAAATTAAAGGCCTATGATCCTCGAGTGCTCCCTGTCAGTGGTGAGCAGGAGCAGGGGGCAGCCTAAAGTCATCTTATCAAGGGGGAAATAAAATCACAGCCACCAATCAAGGATTAGCAAGGCACCCTCACTTAATGAACGTCAGAAGCCAGTTATAAGCCTCTGTCAAGGAAGTGTGGATGGCACTTCCCTTGGCCTTAGGCCTACAATGTATAGCTTAACTGATAATGGGGAAAATAAGGTGGACCCTGGAAGAAAAAATTCTGCCTACTGTCGAGTACAAGGAGGCAGAAATGGGGGGGAGGTGGAATAAAGGCCCCCCCCTTTATACACATGTATATTTACTTGTCCAGCGAGGGATGAAACTCTCAGGAAGGCATGGGGAAAATAAATGACCACCTGGTAAAACGTAGTTCCATGGTGGGCAACCCCACATTGCAGATAGATGTCGACAGTGCCCTTTCAGACCCCTGGGTAGATGTGGTCACCGATTGCTGAAGAGGCAGGAAAAGTGAGGCCGAAATGGTCGAACAAACCACAGGATAGAGATTGAACTACCACCTTACAGTGAGAACAGGAAGGAGACTTTTAAGGTCTGGGTGCATACAGCCCCAGATCAGTTTGATAGGGGTTGGGAGTAGAGGTATGGGCATAGTATTAAGGTGTTTCTGTGTGCATGAGTCATGACACTTTCATGACTCAAGACTCAACCAACCGTGCCCACCATTGCTAGGGGTGCAACAACTAGGTGGAAGGAATGGGTGAAGGCGATGGTTGACCAAGGTCATAAAAATTCCCTTGGAATATACGACATATGCGTCTCCCTGTAACACATGACAGAGAATGAACTGAGAATGTAAGTGATTTTCTGGCTCTGTGCAGAAGGACTCATGGCCGAGCAGAAGGGAAGAGTGCCAGAGTTAACCCTGGAGCTGAGAATATGTCAGAGAAGGGATGTGTCACCCACAAAGAAAAAGGGGGAGCAGGAAATGAAGGGAAAAAAAGCACTTTCGCTAGGTTGAGGTATTCCCGTAGCATGTTAGCACGGAGAACCAAGAGCAGCCTTACAAAGGAAGGGGAGGCATGACTGCTCTCGAGGGCTTTCAACTTTGGAGGCTTCTACGTTGGAAAACACATGTGCATCCAGGGAGTTAACAGCTAGGGTGAACACTGGCTACCGACTCAGCGCTCAGTGGAGAAGGGGTCCAAGGGCTGCCGATTTGAATCCTAAGGATGGGCATAACCGTGTTGGCCGGGTCTTGCAAACGTGAGGCGATAAACCTTAACAGCCCCAGGCAAGCGGGGGTGGAGCCTACCCTGTTGGTAGGTGGATTAATAGGGATTTTATCCCAGTTTCAGGGAGGTAAGGGTCACCAGAGGCACAAACAATGTCAGTGCCCGATGTCCAGGACTCATGAGCCATGTGCAAAAGGTAATCCTGGAGGGGAAGAGAATATGTTCGAGGAAGAGCAGTGTAGAGAGCCCTCAAGCATCCCGCAGACCCTAGAAGGGGACATACTCTAAGGAAGGGGAACAACAAGGAGGGGAGTATTAGGGACCATCGGGAGGTGGGTACCAGTTGATCATTTTGAGGGGTGTGGAGGTATTTGGTCCTAAAACCCCCATGCTTGCGACCCATCGTGTCATCTAGTGATAGCTTGTTCTGCTATGGGTTAAGGGAGGGCAGGCAATAGAAGAGCTCCTCCACTATGACCCAAGATGCCCTTGGTATCTGTGGTCATGATTTCCAGGGTAGCGTCCTCTAAGGTAGACCAGATGGGTAACCAGGTATTAACCCTCTTGAGTCCTTAAAGGTTAACAAGGTATGGCACTGGCTGAAGTGGGAGCAGGGCGGGGGGGTGGGGGGGCATCACCCGCAGAGGAAGAATCCTTAGGGGATTCCAGCGGAACCACCGGGTGTTTCTTCTAGGTGGAGGGTAGTGCCCTGACTTAGGATCTTGCCTCAGGGTCATCCTCCCACGCAGGGTGAGTGTACTTTTCTCCTGGTACTCAAAGTAAACGAGATAGTGATTTCCTGTGACAGGGGGAGGGGAAGGGAACTCCAGTTTGTTGCTAAGCCAGCTGGCCCACCAATGGGGGGAGGGGATGTTTTGAGAGGTTTCCGGAATTCAAATTGTACCCACAACCTGAAGAAGGGTGGAAAGTACCCAGTGGAGTAAACCTGCAGCCATGGGAAGTGTTGACTGTCCGTTACAGGCTGGAGGGGTGGCTAGTAAGCCAGGAAGGCAATATACCTAGGTATTTTACATCCCCCCAGGGGTCCTGGGCATCACAGAGCATAGCGTCCGTTCCGGCTATGAACAGAGGACCACCTTCGAAGGGGAGGTCGAGTATGACCTGTTGGGAGGCGAGGGGCACCCTCGCCTCCTGTAGCCATGCCACCCACTGCAGGGGTACGGCTGAGGCCACGCTGTGGCTCGCCATGTCCGAGGCATCCTAGGCAGATAACAATAGGTCCTGGGATGCTAGTCTACCCTCTTTGAGAAGGGCGTCATAATCCGTCCTATTCTCCCGTAGGAATAAGTGTCTGAATTTATTCATGGACTCCCACACATCCATGACCTATCTAGCTACTATGGCTTGATAATTGGCTATTTGGAGCTGGAAGGTGGAGGAGGAGTAAGCCTTCCGCCCCAGGAGATCTAACTCCTTACATCCCTTGACACTGGGAGAGGGTCGTGAGGAGCCAGCCCTGGGGCTAGCGCTGCTTCCACCACCCCTTGAGACTGTGCCGGGTGGTGGGTGAGGAAGGGAAAGTCACTTGCTGGAACCGGGTATTTATGGCCCACCGTGTCCGATACGGGGGCAATGGACCTGGGGGTTTGCCAAAGCAACATGGCAAGGTCCCGCACACTTGGGTGCAGGGGAACTGTTATGGGCTCAGGTGAAGTGAATGACAGGCTGAACAAAGTGTCACTAGGTCCCGTGGAAGAATAAGCCTCCAAGCCCACATGAGCACAAACATGGCAAAGGAGGTCGAAATGTGTGCAATTGCAAGGAGCAGGTTGTTCCGATACTGTCACTGAGGGCGGAAAATGGAACTGAGGAGGGACAGGGCTGTGGCTATATATATATATAGCCACGGAGTTGCCAGGGGGCGGTGGCCACCAGCCCTGCTTTGACAGGGTAGTGCAAAAAGCTTTCTGACCAATCGTGTGCTGTGGCACGGACACACCTATTGCTGAATGTATCCAAGCAGCGCTCAAAGAAGAAGCATTGGCTTAGAAATGTCAGGCTGTGAAAACTTTTGTCTCTGGTGTCCTGAGAAGTGGGAGGGGGGGCACGTCTACCCACAGACGACAGCCTCCACGAGACACATCTCTTGAAGTCTCCTAAGAAGAGTCAGTGCTTTGGAGAGCCGAGGGCAGCTAGTTCAAGGCCTTCTGAAGATATCACCTTCACTGAAGGGCATGAGACACTAACAAAGCTGGGAGTAAGCAGGCAGAAGGGCAGTTGGGAAGTTCCCTGGTTGGGACTAGGTGGTGGTTAGAGATGTGACCGTATCACCTGGCGCCCTTCTCCTTGCAGGCCACAATGGAGAGTGGACGTAAGGCCGTTGCCATTGGGTGTCTCCTGGCAGTTGTTGTCATTTGTGGCATCACTGCTCTCATCCTGTCAGTTGTAGATGTGCAGGATGTCTATCTGCCACCAGAAATCAAGGTAGGAACTCTGGCTGCAGTGGAGGGGATCCACTTCAAGAATTAAGTTAAGGCCTTTAAGGAAGGCCTGGCACATTTGGTGAGCATCAGCAGGGGGGTAATGCCTGTACCTAGCTGATACCTCAGGAAAAGTCTAGGCATAGCACTACCCTGGGGCTTGGTTTCCAGGAGACAAATCATCCCATGGCTGGGCACTGAGGGAGGCCTCCCTGTTATGTCATGCAGCGGGAGCCTTGTGGCTCCAGGGCCATGACCTCACTGGCTTTTATACTTCGTGCTGCTCCTTGTGAGGTCTTTATGCAGCTGCTGCTGCCTAGTCTCTGCCCTCTGCTTCTGAAATGCCCTCCCCAGCTCCCTGCTTGCCCTGCAAAGAAAATCTGGGTCCTAGCTATTCATCCCCTCCACACTACCTCCCTGGGCACAGCTGGGGAATCCCTAAAACCTGTGGATAGTACCAAGTGCTCTCTGACCCCCTCCTGCCTTCTGACTTCTCCAGTACGGGATGGTGTTTGATGCCGGCTCCTCACACACAACTCTCTACATCTACCAATGGCCAGCGGATAAGGAAAACGGTACCGGCATCATCAGCCAGGTCGAGGCCTGCACTGCGCAAGGTCAGCACAGGCACGTTTCGTTGTCTCTCCCCTCTGAGCAATCCCCCTATTAGACTCTATCCAGGAGTGCTACGGAGGGTGGGGGAGAGCCAGGTCATGATTTACTGCTGAGCTCTGGCTGTGGCCCTAGAGAAGCCATCTTTACTGTGGAAGTGGCTAGAGCAAATGGAAGACTTTACCCACAGGGTATTTACACACAGAGAGACACACACAATAAGCTGGGCAGCCTGAAGGTCCTGGCTTTACATGTGGCTTACTCTAGAAGTGAAATTAGTTTGCTAGCCCAAAAGCATCATTCAGCTTTGACCCAACAGCCAGTCTGGGCAGGAGGGGCCCAAGGCTGGAACAGTAGGAGGCTGCACAGAGCAGGAATGCATGAGGGGCATTTGTACAGCAGTACAAGGTCACAGCGGTTCTGTGAGTTATGTGTGAGATGTGTAAACAGAGCTGGATGGGCAGAAGTGGAAGAGAGAGGCGTACTACCTGCAGGGGTGAGTGGTAACAGCAAAGGACCCGAGAGAAGCTAGGCACCCAGTTTCTCTTTAAAGAAAACAAAACGCCTCTTAGTTTAACAGCATTAAACAGAAACCCTTGGTTGGGGTGGAGCAGGGAGGACAGGGAGTGTTTGCCCAGCACTCCTGGGGTGATTGACTAGATGAAATCAGCATGGCTTATGCCTAGTGTCCGTGGGAGGAAGGTAAGTGTGAACCTGGTGAAGCACTACTGAGCTAAAAGACAATGGGGCTCCAAGACAAGGCTCCAAGGAGCCAAGCTGGTGGTTCTGTGAATGTCAGACCAAAGGTCCTGTGGGTGTGAGGGAGCCTGAACTATAGGGCTATTGGTCCATGAGACTCAGAGGAAGGTAAATATTGCCCTAGCTGGCTTCAGTATTGGCCAATGGGAGCAGCTGATCTAATCTCATCCAGATGAAATCCCAGAAAGCAGACAGGAATCAAAAACAGAATGAGATTTTAATTGTAGCACATGGAACAGCCACATGCATCATGAGCCCAGCTGTGCAGTCCAGGTGTATTCACTCTGCAGAGTCCTTCCTGCAGACTAACACCTGCTCCTCCTTATCTTAACATGCAGACACCTGACAGTGCATTCCTTTACTGAGCCAGGTGGCAATGCAGCAAGATGCACTGGCCCCCCAAGATCACGGGCAGGTTTAATGAGTGTGCTAATCAGTGCTAGTGTCACTCCTCAGCCCCCCTTTCAGGGTGGGGAGTTCAGTCTTGGGCTATTTTTGGTCCCCCATGTCTTTTGAGCTGCTGTGACCTGTGCCCAATCAGCTTGGAAAATCACCTCCTGGAGAAGGTTCCTTAGGGAGGAGTGGTACCAGCCAGCCAATAGGAGAGTTCATTGGACTCATGCTGGCTGCTGCAGAGAATGGGACACAGCCACAGGTGTCATCATTGTGTTACTTTTGCCTTGGTTATCCCAGACCTGCATTCAGCCCCACAATGGGATGGGACAAGGCTGTTGTTGGCTGTTCAGCTCTGTTTGGGCAAGCAAACTGCTGAACAATTCAGTATATCCTGGGCTGAACCTCACTCCAAATGTGCCAGCCCCAGAATGCCAGGCCAGAGCTCTGGGAAGATTTCCTGTCCCTGGCTCAAGACTCTGGCTCCATGGGGCTCTCACTGGGCCTGGTGTTTTGTTCCAGGACCTGGGATCTCCAGTTATGCTGATAACCCCACTAAGGCTGGAGACAGCCTGAGGGCCTGTCTGGACAAGGCCATGACAGTCCTCCCCGCCAAACACCAGAGAGAAACACCTACCTACCTCGGCGCTACTGCGGGCATGCGGCTGCTGAGGTACCTGGTGGGACTGTGAGGAGGCACACGGGCCTACTCTTTAGGGACCACAATAAATACATGCCCACAGTGCAGTGGGCTGGAAGTGCATGAGAGGCACTGAGAATTCCTGTTGCAAGGTGTCTCAAACTGTGGGGTGTGACACTGCGTTATCATGGGTGGTGGTCGCTAGCTATCAGTCCTTGCACATGCTGGTGAGGGTGGGATGAGATGGGAGGGTCATCACTTTTGGGGGATTGTCACTTTGAGGAGGGGTCATCCTAGCCTGAAATATTTTCAAAGGGAACTCAGCAAAAAAAGTCAAGACCCCCATCCCTTCCACAGGGCCAACCAACAGCTCTAGGAGCGGAGAGTGGGGTTTCAACAGCTTAAAAGAGGAAGGGGACCTTGACTGAGATTGAGCAGTGGCCTTGATTGAGGAGGGGGTCTTTACTGCTGGCAGGTGGATTAACCATTTCAACTCTTCATCCGTGTACAAGCCAACACTACTGAGTGGAGCTAAGGCCACTCCCTGACCCCTCCATCCTCAATGACTCCTGATTTGATGGATGTTCCAGCCTCTCCTGTGTTCCCCTGTTCCTCTTGGGCAGAGAAGTGACCAGATGGAGGAGTGTTCTTATCCTTCTCCTGATGCACTTGCCACTTTGCAATAGAACCACAATGGAATGCTGTATGCTATGGACAACTCTTTCTTCACTGCAGACACCACGTGTGCAGTGCTGTATTCTCAGTGGCCCAGGGGAATCTCTTTCCCTTCCATTCGCAGGGAACAGAACAGCACAAAAGCCAGTCAGATATTTGCAGAGGTCTCCAAGACCATCCAAGAATACCCTGTAGACTTCCGTGGCGCTCGGATCCTCAGTGGGAATGAGGAAGGATCCTTTGGGTGGATCACGATCAACTACCTGCTGGAGACACTCATCAAGGTCAGAGATTTGGGTAGAAAGGGGAGTGGAGGGAATGACCTCAGCTGGCTGCACTGCTGCTTTTCCAGGGTAAACAAGTCTAACAGGATGCCAGCATGACAACTTGTCTCAGCCCAGTTCATTTCCCAAATGTGCTCCCTTCTCTGACTTGTCCCAGCTCAGCTCCAGCTGGTGAATCCAGGGTTTTGGAGACTGGCTTCCCAAATGATACACCTGGCATGGCAGTAAACTTCTCACAAAAGCAACTACATTTTGTTTGCTAGAAGGGTTTGGTGTCTTGCCACAACAGGGAAACCTTCAAATGCTATCGTGTGAGCTGTGGTCAGCATTGCTTGGACTCAGAGAAGCTATGTTCTGTGCCAACTCTGCTGTGTGCATGGGACAGAGAAGGTTTATCCAGATAACTGGAGGAAGCGAATGCTCCCCGAATAAACCCACAATGCTGGTAGCTTTGCCTCCCACGCAGCGCACACATGCTTCACAGTTTGCTCTTTGGTAATCAGTGGGTCTCAGATGATGTACAGCAAGAAGAACTGGCTTTGCAGTTGAGGATCTAGCCCTGTATCACTTCGCTTTGCACTAAGATCAATGCCCTGCCATCAATGGTGTGGACCATATGGGGCTAGATAGGGACATGGCAATCAGGGAGGCCATCTCAAAGCTTATTTTACTTGCAAAGTCTTCATTAAGCATTATAACTTGAATTTCCTTTAGCCTGAATTAATTCTTAGTGTGTGGTGGGGGCAGTTCTCCTTTGCAGGGGAATGGATACGACCTCAGGCAACTGACATTCTGGGAGCAATGGATCTTGGGGGAGCCTCAACCCAATTAACCTTCCAACCCAGTGGTACCATTAAGGACAACAGCACAGAAGTCCTCTTCAGGCTGTATGGGACCAACTACTCAGTTTATACCCACAGCTACCTCTGCTATGGCCAGGACCAGGCCCTGAAGATGCTGCTCGCAGCCTTAAGGAAGGTACGTCTAATTCTAATACACAGCATTCTCATTTCCCCCTCATTTTCAGTAGGTCGCTACCTTAAATGTCTTTTTAATGAAATAGAACATGAACAAAAAAAAAAGAGGCTTTTATCAAAAAATTGGAGGGTTTGTTTAAAAACTCCTAACCTCATTTTGGTCAGTTTTCAGCTGCTACAAACTGGGGGGGGGGGGAATCAGTTGGGGAGTTTGTGCTTCTTTCAGCCAAAGCTGAAAAATTGCCATTTTCACTGAAATTCTTCACAGGCCAAAAACTGATCCCCAATCTCTTCCCTACCCCTTTCTCCCTTGTGACATGGCTTCCTGCTTCAGGGCCAGAAGCCACTTGAAACACACTTAGTAGCAGGGAATAGCTGATGTGTCAGAAGCACCAGTAGCAGGGAGAGTCTGTACTGGAGGTGCCCACTTGCCAGGAGGTGCCCCTGTGAATTGCTGCTGAACTGCCTGGGTGGAGCAGCATGAAACACATTTGCCATGTATCTACAGATAGCTGCTATGTCTCTGTGGTGCAGACCGGGTGCACCCTTCAAATGGACTGTTAAATATACAACTTCAGCACAACAGGCTCAGGACAGGGACAAGAACAAATGAGTGCAGAGCACTCCATTCAATGTTTAAATGTTGCAGGTGGTTTGTACTGAAGGTGGATGTATCAGACCATAGGTCACTTGCCACTAGCTTGTCAAGACCTTGTCCTGCGGCTATCCGTGGCTCACTTTAGTCCTTGGCCCACTAGCTTATCCATGGAAATGTTTGGAAAATGTAGCATTCTCTGATTTTCAGCTGCAATGATTATTCATCTGGAGTGTGGACCGGATAACAGTCTTGTCTCTGATTCCCATTTTCTTATCTACCTGCTTTTGTCATCCAGTCAGGGAGCTCCAAAAAAAGCCCAAATGAACAAAAAGAACCAAACCCATAGGACTGCCATGTTTAATCACAGACCGCACACTGTGACTAATCTCTAGGCTGAAATTGATTTGCACAAGTTGTTTGGTAAACCCTTGGGTTTAATCGGGGCCACCCTAAGCAATGAGCCAGTGTGGCATCAGCTTGGGGCACAGCCTGGCCCTGCCACCATGTAACTGCCGGCCCGGGCCTGCCGCTCCTGCCCCTGCAGACGCAGAGTCTGCACTTAGAGTTGCAAAAGTAAAAGTTGGCTCGGGGAGCCACAACCCCTTGAGCCAGGCCTGGGTTTAACGAGCACATGGTGGAAATTGCA
Source organism: Podocnemis expansa (assembly GCA_007922195.1). NCBI lineage: Eukaryota > Metazoa > Chordata > Testudines > Podocnemididae > Podocnemis > Podocnemis expansa. Next base: position 2,801,944 of record ML682098.1, read on the forward strand.
AGGGGCTTGCAAACTACTGATGGGCAAAAGGAGAGAGAAGGGCCTGCTTGCAGAGAACTTAGACACAGTCAGGAGTTAAGCTTGTGCCTACATCCTGTTGACTTCAAACAGAAGTTCAGTACTCAAAGACAAGCACATGCCTATGCGCTTTGCTGAGCTGGAGTCCAAATTTGCAATGAATATTGTCATTATTGACAGCAAATAACTTGACCAGCTAAAAAGTATCTTAAGTCAGGACAGAGGAGAAGCCTATGCATGGTGCGGGAGGGAGTCTGCACTTTTGTAACAAATGGGGATGGAATCATGAATTCATAGGTTAGGGTTAGAAGGGACCTTAGATGGTGTCTTGTCCAACCCCCTGTTTGAAGCAAGACAAACCCCAACTAAATCCTCCCAGCCAGGGTTTGTCAAGCTCGAGTAACCAAATTATACATGACTGACCTGCCAAAGTGGAGTTTGAAAATCTCTGATAGTATCAGAGAAGCATCAGGTTGGGTGAACAAGATCTCTTTGCTCTTTGCTTTATGCCCTTTTCTGTAGGCCATAGAGCAGGAAAAACAAAGATTCTATCTGTGAAACTGATCAGTTACTAGAGAAAAGCCTCAGTGAGGTATGGCTTCCTGGCCAAAGCCAAAGGTTTCCCTTTCTTCTCCTTCCCCTGGAATCTCCCAGAAATCACAGCTGAGGGTGTGACTCTGAATTGCCAGCTCATATTTCTGTGATTCATTACTCCTCCCCTGCCGCCCCCCCCCGCTAACCCTTGGACTTCAGACTGTGCTAACAAACAATCTACGACATGCCCCATGGCATGATGGGATAGTGAGCTCAATAGGGGAAGGTCCTATAGTCTGTGAGCTGCCCATGGGTGCTGCTCCCTCAGCTTTGGGATTTGTATTAACCCCTGACATGGCATGGTAGCTGCACAGTGCAGCCAGCAACTGGGGAACTATATAGACTGCTGGATTTTCCATCCATGCGCTGGAGGACAGCCCCACCGCCTGTCACCTTCCTGCTCCTGAAGGTCTTATCTCTGACAGCCTGGCCCCACCAAGTGTTCAGATGAGAGCAGCAAAAAGCCTTGGATATTACTTTACTCCTTTCCTTTATACTTCTCCTGGAGGGTTCCCTGGTGTCCCATGCTCCCCCTCACCCTGACTTCTAGGGGTCATCCTGCATAGGGCAGCTGAGGAGGGCAGTGTGGAGAAATCCACATGAGAGGTCACAAGGTGGGGAGCCCTGTCCTGGTGTTAGGCGATTACCGGTTCCTGCTGCCTAGCAGGAGTGAGGCCTACGGAGAGACCTGGCAGTCAAGGCCCGATGAGGAGGATTGTGCTGAGACATCTGTCTTGCCAGCCAGGCAGCTACTTGCCTGACTCTACTGGGTAGAAGGTCAGATACCCAAAGAACAAAAGAGTAGGGTTTGTGCTTGCTGTGTGACCTAACCTACAGCCTTCTATACCACGATAAAATTTGGAGTCTCAAATGCAATGGTGTTGGATAAGAAAACCTTGAGGATAGGTCTTGTTTTCTTCCAAATCCTATAGGACTTTCCTATAAGGGTTTAGCCCAGTAGTTCCCAACCTTTTTGGCTCGAAGGCCACAGATATCATTTTCACAGCACATTTTCACAGATAGCATTTTCACCAGCCTCTGCCAGCAGTTGCCCCCAACCCTGAAAAGCAGTTGGCTTCCTTGCTCACTGATCTCTTATTTCCCTGGCTGCAGCAGGGAAACTGCACTCATCCTGCAGCTCTGTGCACTCTATCTGGATCCCTAGACTGTGGCTCCCTTCTGCAATTTCCAAAGGGATAGCCATGTTAGTCTGACAAAGTGGGATTTTCTCCCATGAAAGGTCATGCGAAAAATAAATCTGTTAGTCTTTAAGTGCCATACAAGTCCTTGGGGTTTTTTTTTCCCCCTTCTGCAGCCAGGGGGATGGAAGATCAGTGACCCCTCCTCTCCCCCTGGGCTCCAGCAAGGACCCTAGCACAGTGGTTCCCAGCCTGTGGTCTGCAGAGCCCTGGGGGGGGCCACAAAGTCACTTAAAGGGGTCTGTGGACAGGCTGAAAGCTGCGGCCTGATGCTTCTAGGAGGGAGCTGCTCTGCCACAGGCTGGGAGTTTTTAAAACTTCTACGCTGCCCTGAGCATGCTCAGGGAGGGAACAGGCCTGTGGCATGGCCGCTCTCAGCTCCGGCGGCAAGGTAAGGGGGCAGAGAGGTGGGGTTGGGGGGTCGGCCCAGGGGCAGCAGGGAAGGCGGTGACAGGATGTGGGTGTTAGGGGTTGGGTGGGGTGACTCAGGGCCAAACCCCATCCACGGCAGGAACCCGAGTCTGCTGGTGCCACCCCCCCCCAGCTCCACAGTGGAGGGGCAGGTTTCTGCTGAGGATCCTCCCCTGCCACAGCTCTTCCACTCCATGGCAGGGACAGAATTGTGCCAGTGCCCCCCCCCCATGGCTCTGCAGCTTCGTGGCGGGAGACAGGATATTGCCAGGGTACCCCCCCCCTATGGTGCCACCACACTCTCTAGCATCAGCTGCAGCCAGGAGTGAGGCCACAACATTTTTGGAGGGTGGGAAGGGGTCCCTACCCTTGAAAAGGATGGGAACCCCTGCTCTAGCATCTGTGGACCTAGGCAGAGCACTTTGCAGTGCTCTCTGCTACAGCCAGGGGGATGCAAGCGCTAATTTCCTATCCCTTTGGCAGCAGCAAGGCACCTTCATCTTTTAGCCCTGCAGAAACACACTTCACCTGGGTCCTTAGGCAGTGAGTCCATTTGGCTGGCAGCAAGAGGGGAGATGAGGCTGACAGCCATTTTGAAAGCCTCCAAAGGCCACTTTTGGCTGCTGAAACAAATTGGGACTCAGGAACCCCTAGTTTAGCTGCTCCCTCTCAGAAGCTTCTGGCTAATAGGAGGCGAAGATAGGAGGGGAGAGGGGTTGGTTGTTCTCCCAAGTCTGAGCACTGCTATTGGGTTTTCCTCTCTCTAGGAGAACCTCACCTCTCAGCAGATATCCCACCCCTGCTACCCACACGGATACCAGGAGAACATCACAGCTGCTGTGCTGTATGACAGTCCCTGCGTGTCAGCACCAACTGCATACGACCCTGGTCAGAACCTGACAGTGAGGGGGACAGGGACCCCAGTGGAGTGCAGAAGCGCCATCCAGAAACTCTTCAACTTCACAGCCTGTGGGGCCAACAGGACGTGTGGGTTCAATGGGGTCTACCAGCCGCCGGTGCATGGGCAGTTCTTTGTAAGGGACCATTCCTGTCTTCTCTAGCTGGCTACGCAGGGGCAGGAGTCACATTCTAAGGCCTGTCACAGTGGTACTGAGGAGTTAGATTACAGAGCCACTGAGAACCACCCATAAACCTTGAAGGGAGATGGACCACTTTGTGCCTGTGTGTGTAACCCCAGCTAAACTTGTCCTGAACTGAGATAAATGCTAAGCCCCCCACTAGGAACCATGAAGCTATGGAGATTTCTGAAAATCCTGCTCAGCTGGGCCTATGTGCAGTAGCTGTTCTGCCCCAGAGGGAGGACAGGCAGAGATAAATGTTGCCCCATCTCAGCTCCACCTGCCATTCCTGTCTGCTAACGCAATAATGCTCACTGTCCTCTCCCTTCCAGACGAATCCTCCTCCCCAAGGGGAGTCAGGCCTGTGACCTGCCCTGCATGAGATTCCTGCCCCTGAGGGCACCAAAGGAGCAATAGCCTGACATGGGGGCTATGCACTGTCAACGGAGGCATGTTCAGACTAGGCCTTAGTACACGACGTGCAGTTGTCCCAGATTTGTGCTAGAGCCATGGTGTATCTGCACATGCCTGTTTGAACCACAATGACATAGCTGTATTTCCACGTGTGATAAGGACATCCAGAGGTGCTCTGTGCAGGCATTGGAACACACATTTTACTGTTATTCGGTTAGTTATTCTCAGTGCATCTCCCTAGAGCCCATTGCACCAGCACCTGTGTGACACTAATTTAATGTTCTATCACACTGTTGGGTACAGTACAAGGAGCATTTTTTGTGTCAGTGTGTGATCAAGCACACGTCTCTTCATTTTCTTTTTCCAGGTGAATAGCAGAAACAAAAACAAAGGAAACTCCATGTTAACTAAAGTGGATTACTGCAACTTAGTGCTTTGACTGGTCAGGGAATAGATATCAAAATCAATTAACTTAATGGAAATAAAATCTTGCAGTCTTCCCTGAAATCCACACTTTTGCCACTCTGGCTTTAGGCCAGCTCCTGTTGTAGATCAGGTTGTGAAAATTTAAATGTGTAAGAAAAAACCCCACTCAAGCATCGTGATGCTCTAGGTTAGCCGAAGATGCCCATGGGCAGTGGCCACTGGAAGAAAGTTTGCATGTTGACTGCCTGTGCTCTACCTGCCCAAAGGCCACAAATAGAGTTGCAGGCTCTGCTGTTGTCCATCTCAGAGTACATTCCCAATGCAAGCATAATTCAGCTGGGATGTAGCCCTTCTGCTTAACCCTGCCATCTGATGTGACCAGACCACAGGAGTGTTAACTGAGCACTACACTTGCAAACACAGACTCCGTGTGCATCTCAATATGTTGTATGGCACGATACAATGGTGCCAGTCTAGACCACAGGATATTGCTGGGGGACTTTCCACTGACTACCGTCGGCAGTGGATCAGGTCCCTAGAGCCCAGTTGTGTGAGCTGTTCTTGGGTCTACTGTTGGCTCTCATTGTTATCTAGGCCAGGTCACGTCACCTCTCTCTGAGCCTCATTTTCCTCATTTGCAAAGTGGAGAGAATAAAACTGGCCTGTGTCAGATGGGGAGGGAGGGTAAATTCATTACAGCCAGTGGAGCACTTTGGGGCTCACCTTGGCTGCAGTTTTACAGAAGAGAAAGCTAATTGTCTGCAGTGTCTTCTGCAAGGAGCTGGTTTTAATCTCCCTGCTTCTGTCATAGGCCTTTTCTGGATATTACTACACTTTTCACTTTCTGAACCTGACCAGCGGGCAGCCCCTGAGTGCTGTTAATGCCACCATCTGGGACTTCTGCACCAGAGCCTGGAAAGAGGTGAGATGCTTGTTGACAGCTGCCAAGCTCACCTCATGTTTGCTATTGTTCTGTGAAGCCCCAGAGTTGCATGACAAGCCAAGCAAGGCAGAGGAGTTTAAAAGGCCCATGAACAGCCAGGAGACACACTCATCACACCCTTGCAGAAAGTCTTGCCCTAGCAGTGCACAGGGAGTGGTGGGAGGTGAAGAAACCCTGCAGGACTCTCAGACCTGAATTGCAAATAGTGCCAGGTCTTTGGACTCAGCTGGCCATAGCCCAGCACTCTGCAGAAAGGCTCTTGGTTGGCTCCCTGCTCCAGTCTTGGTTTCTGCAGCAGTAAGTGGGGGCAGTATGGGCTACTGGATAAGCTATGGAGAGACACAGCAGCCCTTTAACAGAACCCTATCCTAGTTCCCCTTTGACCCACCAGGGAAGGTGATTTCTAAGTGCTGTCTGCATTGTTTGCTCCCACGGCTCTCAGCTGGAGACCAGCTTCCCACAGGAGGAGAGAAAGGGACGCCTACATCACTACTGCCCTGCAGCCTTTTACATCCTGACACTGCTCCAGGAGGGCTATAAGTTTGATGCACAAACCTGGAGCAACATCCATTTCCGCCAACAGGTAAAGAGCCTTGTTGCTCCATCCTCTGCAGGTTCCTGGGGTGACTGGCTCTCTGGAACTAATTTCCAAAGGGGTAGCCATGTTAGCCTAGTCCAGCAAAAAGGAACAAGGAGTCTCGTGGCACTTAAAGACTAACAGATTTATTTTTCGCATGAGCTTTCATGGGAGAAAATCCCACTTCGTCAGATGCTTTGAAGAAGGGGAACTTACAGAATGGGATGAAAATAACTGCAGGGGAGTATAAGATATGGGATCAGGTCATACTGCAACAGCAAATCAGAGCATTTGTGAAGATTCAAACTCTAAGAGACAGCACATAGAGGAAGAGTGAAAAGAATCCATAGGCGGAATTCAGTCCTGCTTTCACACAATCTAATCTACATATTAGTTCAATTTTGGCTGTTTCTCTTTGAAATCTTGATGTCCCATTGACATCAGGACATCGAGACTTCAAAGAGAAACAGCTGAAACTTAACTAATATGCAGATTAGATTGTGTGAAAGCAGGGCTGAATCGTGACTATGAATCCTTTTCACATTATAACAGGTAATTTGACTTCACTCTCCCTCTGTATTCTGTTTCCTAAAGTTTGAATCCTTACAAATGCTGTGATTTGCTGTTGCAGTATGACCTGATCCCATGTCTTACACTCCCCTGCATTTATTTCCTCCCATTCTGTAAGTTCCCCCTCTTCACAGCGTCTGACGAAGTGGGATTTTCTCCCACAAAAGCTCATGCGATAAATAAACTCCTTGCTTTTTTTGTCATAGGAAAGTTCTACACTGTCTACTGCTGCCACCTATGGGCCACATGGCTTCACCACATGCTCCCTAGAGACCACAGGGCCAAATTCTGCTTTCCTCTTTATACTGGTGTAACTCCACTGAACCTCACTGACTTCAGTGGAGTCACATAGGTGTAACAGAGCAAGCTTCTCTCCCAGAGCTGGCTGCTGTAGACTAGAGGTCACAGACCTTTGTGGGGGATGGAAATATGGAGACTAAGGCACATTTTTTAAGGGGAATTTAATTAAATTATCCTGCAAAGGGGTACTGCAAGGGCAAGGTCTGCTTCTAAATCACTGTAATGGATGCCAGTGCTGACGTACAGACCTCCCTGGCTGCCAGTCCCAAAGAAATGGCACTGCTAGGGGAGGGCACGGCTTGTGCCCCAAAGGCCCTGTGCCTCCGAGGCTGATGAGGTCCAGTTCAGTTTACAGAATGGGGCAGCTGCTGCTCACTAGGAGAGCTGCACAGGGAAACACAAACAGCGAATGTCTGTATAGGACTGAATCTGTCCTGGGAGTGGCACGCCTACATGGCCCCTAGGAGTTGGGGAGCCCGAAGGGGGTGCTGGCTGCTGTTGGCTGTGTTTGCACAGACCCAGGGATCTTGGACACAGCCCTGGGAACCATGATCCTGCATGGGCATAAAGCCTTGGCACATGTATGACAGAAGCCAAACTCCAGCTAGCCAGGCTGGCCTGTATTGGTCACAGGGGCCAGAACCTGCTCTGAGCAGCACCAGGATTTCCTCACACACATGCTAGAAGAGCAGTGCCCAAAGCATTTTTCTGGCACATTCCAGTGCTCTTGTGCTCTTTCCACAGGCTGCGAATACAGATATTGGCTGGGCCTTGGGCTACATGCTGAACCTCACCAACATGATCCCAGCAGAGGCCCCACAACAAGTGAAAGGGCAGCAGGATGGGCTCTGGGCAGCCGCCGTCCTCTTTATTGTCCTGACCACAGCAGTGGGTTTGGTAGCCATTCTCATCCAGTGCTTCTGGAATCCCACCTAGCTGTTTGAATAAGGCACTGAGAGCTCCTCTCGCCAGCTCAGGAAAGGGGACATGGGTGGCCTAAATGATGGCGGGTGCAGACAGGGACTTCAAGTCATTCTCCATCTCTTCAGGACACAGGTTTGGTCATCCCAGCAAACACCTCCCCCTAACACAGGCGTCTCAAAACGCATGGCCTACGGGCCACATGTGGCCCCTAAAGCTATTTCCTAAGGCCCGCAATGACACTATTTTTACTGATATTTGCAATATTGTTATATGAAAAGGTTTTAGTGGTGAGCCCCTCGGGCTAATGTACTAGTCCTCATGCGGCTCTTGTGGTGATTTGAGTTTGAGACCCCTGCTCTAACAAGAGGCCAAGAGGTGATTTGATCAGCATTTATAAGTGTCTCCATGCAGGAAAGAGCTCTCAGAATAGGGGACAAAGGATGAATGAGATCCAGTGGCTGGAAGCTGATGCTAGACAAATCTGGACTAGAAATAAGACTTCTTTTAAACAGGGATGTGACTAATGACCAACATGTATTGTGGATTTTCCCACCTCTTAAAGACTTTCAGTAGAGATTGGCCATTTTGCTAGATGTGCTCTGTCTCAGTGAGAAGGGGCGGTACAATCAATGTGGCGTGATGGCCTGTGTTACACAGGAGGGCAGTCTGGATGACAACAGCACTCCCTCCGGGCCTGAACATTCACAGCTCTCCCTGCAGAATGGGAGACAGACTCCAGCTGTGGAACAAAGACCAGCCATGCCTGTAAGCATGGACCCTGTGCACGAGGAAGGCAGTTTGCTCTGCCAGATCATGATGGTGACCTGTACCTTCACATCATGTAGCCTCTTGGTCCTTTTGTGCACACAGTGATGCTTGCAGGCCAGTGGCAGCTCTCTGGTAAGAAGATGGCAGCCTTCCCAGTGCTCTTGGCACCCTTGGCCCCCCCATGTTGCGACATTTACCATGCCTGCCTCCTTTGTAGGACAGAAACCTATTTTCCTTGCATGCATCAGGCAGCATCTTCCCACGCCTGCACAAGAGCTCTATGCAAGCTCGAAAGCTTCTCTCTCACCACTGAAGTTGGGGCGGGAAGTATCTTTCATTAGGCGCCCCTTGACTCCTATGACTGAAGACACAAGCAAGTGGCAAGGGGGAAGGGGAAAAAGCTGGGGAGTGAGGGTTATCAGGAGCCAGGTGAGGTGTAGATGCACTGCAGAGAGCCTGCCAAGCTAGGAAGGGAAAAGACCGGGGCCTGGAGGGGTTTACAAGCTGGGTGAGGTGGGAGTGGGGGAGTAGTGGGCATTTAAACAAGTGAACAGTCCCATTGCATTCACATGAATAAACAATGGATGTAGTAAACATTTCTTTCAATAGTGCACAAGAAAGAAAAGAATCCAACACCCTCTTCAATCTTAATTGGCTCTGCAGGACAAACAGGAGTACAAACACCAAAAACTAATTTTTAAATTTTGCCACTAAAGAAACTGAAAACAGTGGAGGAGCAGACCTCTTCAGTGACAGTGCCACTCTTCAAAATGGAAATATAATTTAATTATTTTGCTTCTCTGTTTTGCCCTCCTATAAACTGTGCACAGCATAAGAACACTTACCAGGCAGCTAGCCACGAAGTTAACATTTCTCTGATGCAGTAACTCACTGTGGATTACTATAATGTTGCCTTGCTTGCACTGAACACACACTACTGTGGTCCCAGTAATGCTGCACTTTTAATTTGGACTCTTGTCTTTTTAATAAAAGGGGCATACTCAATTTTTGCTGTTAAGCCATCTCTTGTTTGTTTACCCAGGAGAGGAATTGAGAGCCTGACAAGAGCTAATGAAGAGAAGAAAACAGTGAACTGAAGACAAGGCAGCCTTCTCTGCCTTGTCTTCAGTTCACTCTGTTGGCCTCTCTTTGGCTATTTGCAGGGGAGGTACAAGGCAGGAAGACTGGCTGGCTGGCACTGCCAGTTCAGTGTGACCCTGCTTGTGGAGCCACACTGGCAGCTCTTCTTATCTTCTAGGTTGCCAGCCCCTGGGCTAGTGCTACCCTTTTGGTGGGTAAGTGAAGCACAGGTGCAACTACAATTTAGCAAGTAATTCTAAAGATGAAAGAAAAATTTCTGAAGATTTAAAATAAAAGGTTGAGGGTCCAACTGAACTTAGAGTTGGGTAAGGTGGGGGTCTGCTGCGACCACATGAAGCCAAGCAAAGGGTGAGAGGGAAGGGGGACATAGCTGGGTAAGGGGGTGAGTATGAGGAGTCAGGTGAGATGTGGGTGCACTGCTGAGAGTCTGCCAAGCTGGAAAGGAGAAATAGCAGGGTTTGGGAGCTGCACGAGGCGGGGGAGGGCTAGTAGGGGGGCTTTAAACAAATAAACAGTCCCATTGTATTCACATGAATAAGGGATGTATGTGTAACCCTTCTGCCAGGGAAAGATGATAGAACAAGGGCTGGGCTCTATATCTAGGGGTTTTCAGATAATGTACAGCACCAACTGGCTCGAGCCCCCACCCAGTCTTTTAGGAAATCCTGCACTTTTCCCTGGGTACCCCAAAGGGGTAATGCTTTTCTGCTCGCAAGCACGAGTCTGAATGTGATATACAGAGCTTTACTAGTAATAGAAACGAGTGTAACGACACAATAGCAAAATCAGCACTGATCTGGAAATTCAATGCATAGAGAGATTTCCACCCAAACCCTACACAGAACAGGACATATATACTCAATAGCAAACTAACACAGATCTGAAGAATCAATGCAGAACAGAGCACACCACCATATAGTTGCCAAATGAACTCATGAATATTCATGAGCCAATGAGCCAATCCAGAGCCCTTTGAGTAGTGTTTCAAAAAATTTTGTGGCAGACCTGCTCAGGCCTGACAGCACACCTGTGTACCATGGCACATTGGTTGGGAAACACTGGTCTAAGGTATATGCTTCCAGCTCAGGGGTACTCCAACCCCTCCTGAACCCATGGAGCAGGCAAACCATCCCCACCTGCCAAGTACCAGATTGCAAATGTCAGAGCTTGGCCACCAGATGCAAGATTTTGGCCAATCACTTGTGGTTTCCAGTGGGGAGATGAACCCTCTGTTACTCACTACCACCAGCTGGTCTACAGCTTGGGTGAGTGCACTTGAGAGAGGTCGCACTAGCTGGGGCCTCCGCCTCATTTACTCTACGCTACATTTCCCTGTACGGGAAAGAGGCTATGTTAACGAACAATGAATCACTCCCCTCAGGGCCATCGATCACCGCTACCCAGGACGTGCTTTAAAGTCAGAACCCCTGTATACGGGGTTTTGCCCCTGACAAAGTGGACCTGTGCCACTTCCCTTTCTCTCTCTCTCTCTCCAAGGTGGCCACTTCCTTCCACTTAAATCAGGAGATCCTCAGGTCATGGAGAACCAGAGGAGATGACATAATAATATCATCCGGATCCCACCCCTTTGTCATTCCATCAAAGGTGGAGAAACTCATCCCTCTGCCTCCCTCATTACACCCGCAGTCACTGCTCGGTCCCACCGTGATGGTTCAGAGACCATTCCTGCAGGTGGGGTACGAGTCTGGGCCCAATCATCGTTTCCCAGAGTTTTATTCAGCAGTGCTTCTCATGTAGCTCACCTTCCGGGGATGGCCATAGCACCATGGTTACCCCAGCCTAGCTCAGGGAGACGCTCGCTCAGGAGTCCTGCAGGTACAATTCCTTCCTCAACACGATCCGAAGATCTTCTGGCCTTAGTAGTCATAACTTGGCATATTAAATTTCCATCATAAAAGACTACTAGGGGTTTTCTCACTTGATAGAGGTCACATTAAACCCACCCTGAAATTCCTATCAGCAACCATGAATTCAGGAACTAGCTGACCCTTGATAGAATTCACCCTTCCAGGCGAGATCTAATAACAATAATAGTACGTTCATAGAGGACACTTCAGATAAACAGCAAGTGTCTTAAAAGGAGATGGTTGGCTATGCCCCATCGGGGTGGCATTCCGTCACTCCGCTCCTTTCGGAGGAGACCCCTCCTCTTCTCATACATCCTGATTCTCCCTTGTGGCCCCTTTTCACAGGGAGCCTCAAACCTGATACACAACCCTGTGTGTCGCTGGGCTTAAGGTTGGTGCCGTATCGGGGTGAGTCCTTCCCGGTGGTATGAGGTCACATAGGCCAAAGTGAGTTTGGTCCCGTAGACCGCGGGGACTGGCATCCGGGGCTCTCGGGCTCATGAGCCGACCACTTGGGTGTCGCCTTATTGCAGTCAGCTCTTCTCCCCTTATATTCCTTCGGCCTCTTGCCAGCAACTGAATCTGAATAGTAAAAAAAGAAAAGGGGGGGGGAATAGCAATAATACCATTTCCTTGTGTCTTTGCAATGTTACGGATGCTGACAGCCCACCTCAAAAGGGACCATCACAGCATTATTGGTAAGCTCACGTAGGCCTGGGATATATTCTTCAGGCCCATAGAAAGTCCCACCTGTGTCTCTCTTATATAGTACCGTAGGGTAGGTCAAGCATCTGGCTTTCCCCATGCCATTCCGGGTGCATCACTTATAAATATGCTATATGAGGTCATCAGCTGTTGCCTTTGGTCTTTCGTGTTCCTCTTTAAACTAGGATGAAGTAAACTCTTCTAGATCCTCCTCACCTGCTCCTGGTAGCCCATCCCTCCTGCAGGACACCGAGTGCACCAGATTCATGTACCCATCTGGCACATGGCCTGCAGGTGCTTTACATTGCTGGACTGAGGGAAAGATGGTCTACCTCCCTTCCACCGCTTCTTGCAGTGTCGGTAACAACCAGTGCCAGCCTGGGAATCCTAAGGCCTTGTGAACTCCCTCATAGGAATTACACCAACACGTGTTGCTGCGACAACACTAAATCCTCTGGCCTCCACATGCCTCTGCCAATATCCTCAGGTAGAGCAATTGGAGACGCATTCCTCGACCATAGCCACAATGCATTGGTACCACACTTATGCGTAGGGTGACCTCAGGCCGTCCTGTCCACGCACACCAATTGGTGCTTGGACAAACTGGGCCTACTTCTCTCCACTAGGTTAGGTCCTACAGTCCCAGGCTACCTTTACCTGGATTAAGGTCCTTAGGTCAATTCCTTAGACCCCTCGAGGACCTTGCTCATTGGACAACTACCCATGTTGGAGATGTGCTGAAGGAGGAAGAGCCAACTCCACCCAGCATTCATTAGCTTGGCTAGCAGTCACCTATTACTGAATATATCCAAGCAGCGCTCGAAGAACGGTGGGTTACTCACCAGTAACCGTCCTACTTCAAGATGGGCTGCTCGGATTCATTCAGAACCCTCCCCCTATCCCCGCATTTGGAGTTGGCGACTCCTAGGAACTGGGGAGGGGTCAGGCAGTGGCCACATATATAGCCACTGGGTGGCGCAGGGTGCTGTGGCTGCCTGCCCTCTTCTGACAGGCTAGGGCAAAAAGTTCCGATCAATCGGGTGCTCTGGCACGGAGACACCTATTACTGAATGAATCCGAGCAGCCCATCTTGAAGGACAGTAACTGGTAAGTAACCCACCAGACCTTGCCTCCTGTCACCTCTCAATCTATTCTTCTGCCCCCCCAGAGCCATGCTGAGGTCACTTGTTCTGCCCACAAAGAGATGTCATATGGGTTCCCTTCCCACTGTCTTTCTGGATCCTCCATCAATATGGGGTGGTTTCAGCCAGCCCCTTAACACCCCATTCACTCTCCCCTCCCCCAGATGGCTATGTGACCCATCACCATCCCAGAAGCAGATTTAATTTTTTCTGCACCTACTGGGTAGCAATGCAAAGCACAGAGGGAAGCTGAGGTACACATAGGTATTGTAAAAATTTAACTGAAAATTCCCCTTTGCCCCAGGGCTACAGCAGGGGGGTGGGGAGTCAGGATACTTGTGTAGTAACCCTTGGGGAAGAAGGGGTTAACACTCCGGTCAGTGAGTCCCAGGACAGCCAATAGGAACGAAGTGAAGGTTTTTGAATTGGAACAGCAGCCTGGCCTGTGCTTGCTGGGATGCAGCAGAGCTCCTGGAAGGATCAGGAGGAGGCCAGAGGGGCCTGAGGAAGAATTCAGCAACATCCTTACCAAAGATAAGTTAAATTTGTTACTGACCAGGTGTGGGTAGAACAGGGAATGTTTACTTAGATGCAGTCAGGATATTTTCTTTGTTTTTGGCTTGTTTCTTGGATTTCTCTGTGCTGAGCACATGTAACCCCCCCCCAAGCCTGTAACTACCTAAGTTAATTCCCAGAGAAGCAACTCTCTGTGTTTTTTGTCTGTTCTTTTTGATTAAAGAGTTTACCTTTGAAGTAAGTTTTGGTTCTGTGTCCTGGAAGGGCAAGAGGTTTGTGTGCACGTGCCTTAGACTGCACAGGCAGCTACTAGAGGGAACCCTGTTTCAGTTCCAGCTCATATGCAGCAGGGGTCCAGTCACTTTCTGAGAGAGGAATAAACAGGATTGCAAGTACCGCACAGGGAGGAATTCCCAAGTGCGCCTTCCTGGGTCTCAAGAGGTTTTTTGCATTTGGGTGGTGGCTACGATACCACTCCAAGGCCATGAATTGGAGGCCTTGGAGACTTTTAAGAACAGGCTTTAAGGCCAATGGCTTTTAAGGCCTGTTTCAGGCCCCCACCTTCTGCACTCAGAGTGCCAGAGTGGGGAAAAAGCCTTGACATGACAAAGAAAATACCCTGACCGTGTCTAAGTAAACATTCCCTGTTCTACCCACGCCTGGTCAGTAACAAACTTAACTTATCTTTGGTAAGGCTGTTGCTGGATTCTTCCTCTGGCCTCCTCCTGATTCTTCCAGGAGCTCTGCTGCATCCCAACAGGCACAGGCCAGGCTGCTGTTCCAATTCAAAAACCTGCAGTTTGTTCCTATTGGCTGTCCTGGGACTCACTGACCAGAGTGTTAACCCCTTCCTCCCCAAGGGTTACTACAGCCTGGGTTCTATTTCTGGCTTTGGAAGGGAGGTGGGGTATACTAGATGGGGTAGGGGCTGGGAGTCAGGACTCCTGGATTCTAGTTTCTGTTGTGCTGCCAGCTCCCTGTTTACACCAATTCTTTAACCTCTGAGATATTTATTTAGCAGCAAGCACAGTAACTCCACACCATCTGTTCAGCTTTTGTGGCTAGTCAGGTTCTCATTTGCATTGTGCAACCTTTGGAATGTCCCTGCTTCTTCTTTCATATCCCCGTCTTGAGAGGCCGTGTGCACTACTGACTAGAGAACTGGGCTAGGGTTCTATTCCTTGATCTGCCAGTAACCTTGAGCAAGTCACTTTCCTGCTTTCTGCCTCAGTTTCCCTTCCAACCCTTTGTCTCTTTAGACTGTGAGCTCTCTGGGACACAAGCTAGTGCAGTGCATTAGACCATGAGATCTCAGGCTCTCTCTTCCTGTGAGTCAGTGGCTCACTGCTGTCACGTGAACAGTTCTGATCCTCACCATGCTGCCTAAAAGCACCAGTCACCCAGAATGGCTCCTGTTTTCCGCACCAGTTGAGCACATTGCGGGCTGAAAACCCTAACTGCCATCAACAATAGGGACATGTGGATGACACAAAATGGCCTTTGTGACACAGCTCAGACTGGATGGGCTTAGCTCTGGGAGATGGGGCTCATGTTGGGCTTCCGATGGCTTGTCTACCCTCCCTGCCCAGCCCCGTGCTGGGCTACCATTCCTGCCAATTAATTGTTTAACCCATCTCTGGTACCTCCCCCTACACTGTAGCCTGAGGTGTCCTTCCCAGCTCAGGACCCTATTGAGCCAGCTGGCTAAAGGCAGCCTAGGAGGTGGGATGGGCTAGCCCCCTGGTGAGTATGATCCTGTCTGGGACCTGGGACAACTGCAGAGGGCAGGCCTGCCATCTGTCCCATCTTGGTTACTCTGCTATTTAACTCATGCAAAGTTGATTACATTCCTTGCTGCAGTTCAGGCCTACCCTTAACCTCCAATCTCCAGATATCTGATGCCAAGTCCTGTGGGGCTCTGCCTTCCTCCAGCAAACCCCTTACAATACACAGGAAATTCTCCCAGGCTGTCCAGATGCTAAAAGCCAAAGGCTCCACTGCGATAATGCTCTTGATGTAGTATATGTAAGGCAGGCTTAGAAGCTGTGCCTAACAGCTTCTGAACTGAAATGGGGGAGAAACTAATCTGCATGGGTCCTGTGTTAGCATGGATACAAAGAGCACAATTAGCTGATTAGCATACTGGGGCAAAGCATAGTGGGTAATTGTATTTGGGGTTATTTTTCTCACAATTCTATCAATGTCTGTAATTCTACCACAGGGCAATATAAAATACTGCCCTTGAGTAAACTGCTACTCTCTGTTTCAAATCTGTCTGGGTTAGTTAAAGGGTAAAAGCCACCCTTACTTAGAAAAAGATTTGTAGGAAAGGCTCCTGCATATTTTAGCCTGAAACACTTAGAACAGAAATGGGAAATATGCATTGTTTCAATGGTTGAGATAGTATTTAGCTCTTTTGTTCTTTCTTAGGGAAGTAGTTATTACTAACTGTTAAAAACTAAGATAGCAGATAATCCTGAGCTGGAGAAAACTCTTTTTTCCTGAGCTGAAAAAAGCAATGGGATGAAGCTGGTGGATGATGAAAGCAGGCAGTAGTAAGCTAGGCAACATGAGGGGCTGGACAGCAGTGGGTGGAGCTAGTGGAGGGCAAGATTGACAAGCTAGGTGATATGAGGGACTGGAAGGCAGCACTGGTAGACAGCAGGTGGAACTGAGAAACCTGTTTTAGAGGATGGAGTGAGTGACTGGTAGATGGTGTCAGTAGACAGCTAGCATGAAAGACACTCTGTATGTACCTTGAGGTTGGTTAGGAGCCTAGTTAGCACTGATTCTCCAGATCAGTGCCAGTTTTGCCATTAAGTTTGTATGTTCTGTTATGCGGTGTGGGCTATTGGGAACTTCACTCTATACTGTTTCCTAAATTAGTGCCGATCTCTGTTATTTGGCCTTTTGCATTTTTGTTTTACTGTGATTAAAAGCTCCATTTACTACACTCAGACTTATGCTTGCGAGTAGGGAAGCCTTACCCTTTGGGGTGCCCAGGGAACAGTGCAGGATTCCCAGAGATCTGGGTGGGGGCTCGAGCCAGTTGGTTGTGCTGCATCATTGGGAAACCCCTAGATATAGAACCCAGCCCTTCTTCTGCCAGCCTGCCCTAGCAGAAGGGTTACATATAGTTACACCAAGGGGAATTTCACCCTGAAAACAAACGATCCTTGTCTGAGGTGGGCTGGGGTTCAGCAAACAGGGAAGTTGCAAAAGAAATGTTCTTTGTTAGGAACAGCTCTAGGCTTGCCCCACACTTGGGAGATGGGGGAGTCAGCTGTCAACTCTCAAGCAGCCAATGCAACAGAAGATTTCACCACCTCTGTTCCTGTTTAAAGGAGCAGCTTGGGAACAGGGGCAACATCGTGCAAGATTGGGCCAGAAGGTGAGTTTGTACCATTAGTCAGAAGAGATTCTTCAGAGTCTCGGAGCAGGGTTTTGGGCAGGGCTCCTGCATACGCCCATATCCCTTGGGCCATGGCCATGACCAGGTCAGGGTGGTTGTGCTTTTACCTTCAATGCCTTTATGAACTAGTGGAGCTCATTCAGTTCCAGGCACAATGGGAGTGGAATCCTCAAATTGGGTTATTGTCTTGAAAAGTGGCTAAAGGACTTTAGGAGCCCCCATTTCATTTTCAAAAGTGACTTAGATGCCTATCTGCATTTTTAGGCACCTAAACATCTGTGGCCATCTGGCCTTTAGGAGCCTCGCTGTATGGGAAGCCAATGGGAGTTAGACTTCTATGTTACCCTTAAACCACATCAATGTCAATCTGGTTTTACACAATTAAGGACTTGTCTGATCCCAGTTTTGCACCAATTTAGTATTGGTCATTAATGAACTGTTTTGCTGCAAAAACTTTTATGCTGTTAGAGCTGCATTCACCCCGGGGGGGGGGGGGGGTGACGCAAATGAGATCAGTCCCTAATGAAAAATTTGGTGCAAAAACTGGTGTGTAGCCTGGCTGCAGCCCGAGCCAGACCAGATGCATGTCAATTTAGCTTATGTAGCTTCCCTTACCAAACTGACATTCCGTTTGACTGAGAACATCCACACTGCAACTCCCGCAGCTTTCAATGAACCGGTTTAGAACTGGGGTTTGAGTGAAACAGATGCAGTTTGGAACAGAGAGACAAGGTTCTCGTGGAGGCTTTCATTCCACTTTGGGGCTGGGTTGGGGGGTCAGTTCTCTAAGGAGCTAATTCTGAGGGTCCAAACCCAGAGGGAAACTCCTTCCCCACCCCCAACATGTGTGTGCGCATCTGCACATGGAAATTTCATCCTGACATTGCATCGATCAGTGGATGTGATCCCTTTTGGCAGCCTGGAGGCAGTTCTGCTCTGTTAGCCCTAGGATGAGGGTACCATTCCAGCCCTCCCCGTGCTCCCATTACCAACCTGCTTCCTCACCCAACCCTCCCGTTCTCCTGCTTCCAACACTTTCCCATGTCCTACCATCACATTGCCCCTCCTCTCAATATCTCTTCCAGCCATCTCACATGAAGAGTGAGGGGGGATTTGAGAGCAGCCTTCAACTACCTGAAAGGGGGCTCCAGGGAGGATGGAGCTGGGCTTTTCTCAGTGGTGGCAGATGACAGAACTAGGAGTGATGGTCTCTGTGGTGTTTTGGACTACCTAGGGTCATTGGGGTTGCCATAGTGATAAATGGGAGAGTCGTTCAGGTGCTAGGGAAACCTGTCTGTCTCCTCTCTCTCTCTCTCAGTTCTCTTTCAATAAAGACTTCTTATACAGCTCTCAATATGCTGTCCTCCTTTCTGGATTATAATCTCCCTTAAAACTCTACAGTCTCAAGTTGCAATGGGGGTGGTCCAGGTTGGATATTAGGAAAACTTTTTTCACTAGTAGAGTGATGTAGCACTGGGATGGGTTACCCGGGGAGGTGGGGGATCTCCATCCTTAGAGGTTATTAAGGCCCAGCTTGACAAAGCTCTGCCTGGGATGATTTAGCTGGGACTGGTCCTGCTTTGAGCAGGGATTGGACTAGAGACCTCCTGAGGTCTCTGCCAACTCTACTATTCTCTGATCATTCAGCTGGATCCAGGATTCCAGTGGTGATTATAGCATGGACATGCAGAGAGAAAATCACTCATGACTTCTCTGCTGCCCCTAAGGAACTGCTGCCCCAAACCAGTTTTTTTACTGGCTTATACCTAGAGCTGGCCTTGCTGCCTGCCTATTCTCAGCTCAGCTTTGCCACACCTTCTTGCTGAATCAGAGCGAGCAGCTGCTCAGCACCCTCCTTCTGTAGCACATAGCTCTTCTCTTTGGCACAGGGAGGGGAAGGAGGGAGATTTGAATCCCTGCTCTCTCCAAGCAGGTAGCCTGTGCAGATGCCAGGCCTCTGTGTGCCTGATCCAGCTCTATTCCTCGGCCACCAGTATGGGGAAGTACCAGGGCCCCCAAGGCATAGGGGAGAGAAAGGGAAGCTGAGGAGGTGGTGAGGTGTACAGCAGGGTACCCAGGGGTGGACCCAGTGTGGTGCCTCAGAGGGTGAGTGAGGGCTGGGGCAAGGGTGGGCAGGCAATTTTGGGTGACAATCAGAGCAATAGCAGGGCGGGGCAGGGTGAGCAAGCAGGACCCAGGTGAGACAATAGCTGCCCAGCTGGGTGGTTTTGGGACAGGTTGGGCACAGAGTGGGGGGAGAATGGGCAGTTTTGAAGCAGTAATGGGTGGGGAAACAGATGGCTTTGGGGCAACAGTGGGAGATGGATGGCTTTGGGCCAGGTGAGGCAATAATGGGCAGGGGGATGGGCTAGCAGGGCTTAGGAAGGGCAACCGCCTGTGGCAGCTGGGACAATGCAGGGAGGGAAGAACTGTTTCAAGCCAGGTGGGGCAATGGACTTTACTGGAATTTGACACCCCCAGCAGCTGCAGGCTTGCACCACCTGAGTTAGGCTTGTGAGGCTCAGAATGGGCTGTTTAATTGCCATGAGGCCAGATATCTATCTTGCAATTAAACAGACCCTTCACCTCAGCCAGCTAGGACAGACACAGACCAGCTGTGGGTTTTCAGTTGCAATGTAGACATATCCAGTGATGGCAAGGCCCAGCTTCCCCCACTTATTTTTCAACTGGTGGAAAGTGGGGTTAAGGCCTAGCCCCCCCCCCCCCCCCATCAGTGCACAGCCTACTCTCTGAACCTGTTTTTCTTACCACTCACTCTCCCCCTCTGAATCCCAGGTTCTTACTGCAGAAGGATCTGGTGACTGGGTCTGAGATGGGAAAACTCCAACTGCTGTTCCAGCACCTCTCAGGGTGTCCTTCATCATTAGACATGTCCCTCTGCCTTGCGCCCAAGCAGCAGCTGCCTCAGACGAGGGGTGCTGTGTGCAAAAGTCCTAGATGAGGTAGGAAAAGGATATAGAGATGATTTCACTGACTCCGGAAATGCAGTGCTCTGTGGGGTAAACAGCGATTATTAACAGCGTGCAGTGAGAGTCTGGGCCAGGAAAGGCAGTAAAAGATCACTCAGGGGTAATAGACAAAAGCCTATCCGGGAGACAGAATCTCTCTAGGATGACGGAAACTGGCCTGGAAGAAAAGTTTTTGGATAACTGTGGAGTTTTGGTGGTACTGGGCTGAATCTACCCTTACCATTGTGCCAGTGATTTTATAGGCTTAATGGTTTGTGATGTAGGGAAACATCACACCTTCAGGTCCGCTTAGAGATCAGGATCGTTTGCAAGGCTGTCTTCTTCCTCAGCAGGTCCTACAGAGCAAAACATTTCCAGACAGCACCACCATGCCAGTGCCTGTCCAGCTGAGTCTGCCTTTTCAGATGAGATGTGTTTGGACAGCTGGGGGGGAGGAGGGAAATGCCACACAGCCACATCTGCAGGGACTCCAGGCAGCTTGTGCAGCCACAGAATTTATTGGCCCAGGTGTCCACTCTGCCGCAAGTCAGCAAGGCTCTTCATCGCCTCTCAGGGAGTGACATACGGAACATGTCTGCACTCTTCATAAGTGGTACACAGCTTCATTTACTAGGCACCAGCTCTGAATCTCTAAGTGCCAAGGCCAATCAGCTCATTTCTATTTGGACGCAGTCTTGGGCCCCCATGTCTGTTCAAAGCAGAGCAAGAGGGCCGCAGCAGAGCAAACAGTGTGCGTAGTCATCAGTGACACAAGGATGCTTTTGAGTTATACCGTCAGTCCCTGATGGGACCCACACACTGCAAGTGGGAACTACACCTGTTCATATTAAGCGTTGGTGCTTTAGGGCACTGGTGTAACCCCACACAAGTCTCAGTAGGATCCTCACCCCACAGGTCCCTTCGTCCCAGAAAGCAGGATTTATCTGGCAGCTGCTGGTCCATGTCCTTCAAGAAGGGTCAGGTGGGGGGCACCTTAGCGGGGAGTATGGGGATCCCATTGCTGACTTGCTGCAAGAAAACAAAACAAAGGATCTGACACTTGAGGAGAGTCAGCCAAGAACAGTGTAGAGCAGGCTAGTTGAAAGAAACCAAACTGGGGCTTTGGGAAATCATCTCCCCCCTTCCTCACTGGCCAGAAGGGGCAGTCAGTCAGTAGATGGGTTGCTTCACTGGGTAGTTTGCAGCGCATGAGTCTGATGAGTGGCCCCAAGAGAGTGCAGCTTCAAGGATGACTGGTTCATTAACTCACTGTATGAAGGGAGCATTCAGGATCCTGGAGGCTTTCCAAGAGAGTGACTAGTACCCACCTGGTACCCATCTGGGTATGTTTTATCTGATGTACTGTTTACCCTGTTTCCCTTTCTGGGATCTTGACTCCACACTGAATCTGGGGTCTGTCCCCTCCCCATCTGAACAAACATGGATCAAGTCCTCTTGGGATTTCCATGGCTGGTCTCTCTGTCCCAGCGCTCATCTCCTACTCAGTTACAGGGTGCACCAGGCCACGAGCCTGCGCTCCAGTGTTGTAAAGTGGAATGCTACCAAGCTCATAAGGGCACATGATAACAGGATCAGGCCTGAGGAGACATTTTCTCAACACAGCTGGGTGGAAGTTCACTCACTAGAGGCTGCTGGCAATGTCAGAACTGAGGAGGAGTCTGAAATTCCCGGCATGCTGCAGTGGGAACAAGGGTTTGAGTCACAGCTTGTCTGTTGAAGCAGTGGTTCCCAACTGGTGTGCCACGGCAACCCCTTTGATGTGCCACCAGTGGCAGCAGGACACCCCTGACCATGGTCCAGGGGGCCGCTAGCAGTGGCAGGATTCAGCTCTGGCCAGGGGGTTGCAAACAATGGCAGGGTCCGGGCACTGTGAGCGACTGCACGGCATGGTGTGCCACGGCAGATCAAAGGGTTGGGAATCACTGTTCTGGAGGATCACATGGGTGGAGACCAGTTTCAGACAGTAAAGCCATAGAGCACGGCTGCATTGAGAACCATATGAAGAGTCTGAACAGTGAGGAGGAGTGTGTAAAAGACATGGAATTTTTCTAAGATAGAAGCTTAGTTTCAGCAAGTGCCCGATCAAGGCCCTGGGCGGCCCATGGCTGCCAACTCCTGTGGGCCCCACCCCACAATGGTGGCATCCAGGCTGCAGGTGGGGTGGCTAGGGTTGGGGGAGGGTCTGTCTTGTGGCCCTGGGGGGTGTCTATGCTGGGGGAGGGTCTGGGACCCCTGTCACGGAGAACCCAGAAAAGCCTCTTGGATCCCCTCTGTTCACAG